>WYDI02010559.1:0-22205 GCA_009867235.2 Psittacus erithacus | reverse complement strand
CCCCAGCCCAGCTCTCTCAGCCTGGCTCCAGAGCAGAGCTGCTCCAGCCCTCGCAGCATCTCCGTGGCTTCCTCTGGTCTTGCTGTAATAGTGAGACTTGGAGCTTCATGCTCTGAAAGGTGAGGACGGCCTCAGCTGGGTTTATTCCTTCCTTCGTCTCCCCTGGGATGTGCTTTTGCCCAGCTAGGTTCAGCAAAATGAAATGCAATATAGCACCAATGCTGTTCTGTGGCTGCTTTACCTGCAGGGGAACAAGCCCTGCCCTCCAAGATGATCAAGGTGTGAAGGTAAACCTTGTGTCTGGTCCAACCATGGTGCCAGGGGAACTGAGCTTGTGCTGTCAGCCTTTATGGAACAAGCACACCATTCAGGCTGCAGGCCATGGTCCATTATAGCTGCTTGCTCTTCCCAAACAGGAAGGGAGTTGAGTTTGGTTCTCCCACCAAAGCAGGTGATTGCTGAGCCCAGTGACTACAAGACTCTGACTTGCTTCCCATTGCTTATATTGCAAATGGGAAAACAAACACAACAAAAGAGGTGGTGCAAGGAGAAATATTTTGGCTCTTTTCTTGCTGGTATTTTTTGCCTGGCTTTGATTTGACTGTCAAACTGCCAGAGCACAGCTTTGCAGAGATGCATCTAAACCTTGATGGGCAGCTCCGGAGCTGTCAGCGCTCCTGCCTGCGTCTGCTGCTGCCTGGCCAAGGCAGGAGCTGGAGCTGAGGATGGAGCTGCTGGCTCTGGCCATGCTGGAGGCTGTGGGTCTTGGGATGGCTTTTGGGGTTCCCTCACCCCTAATTACTCATGTGATGCACTAAGTCAGGGGAAGCTGCTGCAGTGATGCATGTTGGGACGCTGTAATCCCAGCTCCCAGAATGCTTATGCTGTGAATCAGGATTGGGTGGGATGTGAAATTAACAGACAGCTGCAGGAGAAGATGGATAGATGTGCAACCCGAAGGTCGTAGAGTTATGGAATGGTTTAGGTTGGAAGTGACTTAAAGCTCATCCAGCTCCAACCCCTGCCACAGGCAGGGACACCTTCCACTAGAGCAGCTTGCTCCAAGCCCCTGTGTCCAACTTGACCTTGAGCACTGCCAGGGATGGGGCAGCCACAGCTTCTCTGGGCATCCAGGGCCTCATCACCCTCACAGTAAATAACTTCTTCCTTATGTCCAACTTAAACTTCCCTTGTTTCAGTTTAAACCCATCACCCCTTGTCCTATCACCGCAGCCCCTGATGAAGAGTCCCTCTCCAGCATCCTTGTAGACACTGGAAGCTGCTCTGAGGTCTCCACGCAGCTTCTCTTCTCTAGCCTGAAGGTCCTTCTCCAGGTCAATAGATATGTGTTAAGGTGGTCACCTTTTCTCGCTAGTGCTCATTACTCTGTGCTGGGAATGTCCCTGTTAAACACAGTGGCAGTGCTACATCATGACCTGGAAGAAGGTTTCAGTTGTAATTGCCAGAAGAATGATGTCTGTGTTTTGGCTTGGCTGGCACCATTGTCTTCCCTGTGCCAAGCAGCAAACCTCCCTTGGGCTTTGCTGCAGGTCTCCAGGAGCTTCTTCCAACCTTTATCCTATAGGAGGTTAAAGACATCTCATCCACTTGTGTACTGTAGCTGCCTTTCTCATCTGAAAATCACAAGGCATTTTGTAGCCTCTTTTTATTAAGGAAGCCAACTGTTGGTGTTCATATAAGGGGGGAAATAATGAGCAGAGGCCAAAAAGCAATGCTCAGGCTCATCCTGTAGATTGGAAGCAGTATGAGGGGTAAGACTCAAAAGTTCTGATTTCCAGGACTGCTAAAAGCACTGCTTTTGGCATCACAGAGAAAACTGATCCTCTGTTGCATGGACTTGGGGTAATGGTTGGACTTGATGATCTTAAAGGTCTTTTCCATCCTGGCTGATTGTATGATTCTATGTTTGTCCCTGCAGAGATGTCGGGGACCGTGGCTGACATCTCGCTGGTGCACTGGAAGCAGCAGTGGCTGGAGAACGGCACCCTGTACTTCCATGTCTCCATGAGCAGTGCTGAGCAGCTGTCCAGGGCCACCCCCCCGAGCCTGCAGGAGCCTTCTGAGATCGTGGAGGAGCAGCTGCACATTCTGCATATCTCGGTCATGGTGAGTGAAAGCTGCCAATGGCATAGGAGGGGACAGAGGACCCTCTGGGAGGGGATGGTTGTTGGCAACCGTGTTATGATGGGGAGGCAGTAAAAAGGAGCAGGGGGATGAGCTTGGTTTGCAAATGTCCATGTCCCATCTTGGTTGGGCTTTCAGAGAAGGAAGAGATGTGTTTGAATGGTCTGGGGTAAAAAGAGTGGTTGGTCTTTTCATAATGAAGCAAGACAACAGACTAGAGAAGAAGCTGTGGGGAAGGTGATGAGGAAGCTTGTGGTGGCTCCATCACTGCTGGCAACTGGGGAGGTGGGTCAGGGGAGTATTTCTGCTTGGTTGTGCCTTTAGGCATGTGTAAAGGCAAGATTTTGGGCTTGGTCACTTCTTTCTGAAGCTGAATTTTACCTGTCAAGTGAATATGGGCTGTAGCATGATCCTTCTCTTGCAAAGGATGAGCTTGACCTGAAAGTAAAATGGTGGTCCAGATGCTTTGAATATCTTCATCTTGGGTGTTTGTGACCTTTTATTAATAGGTCATGTATGTACTCTGTTGCCTTATAAAATGCTTATTTCAGTATGTTGTGAGGTGGTTGAATTTCATTCCTTTGTGCTTTAGAGCTCCATCTGTGAAATGGGACTAAATGTACTGTTCTTTAACTGCCATTGGGATAAGCTTGTAGATCCTGTGTAGATGCAGGTCGGCATTTATTTGCCCAAATAAATTCTTCACTAGGGCTGGGGATCCCATTGCAGCAACCCTCTGCAGAAGGTGAATCTGTTCGTCTCTTGGCTACCTGTGTGTCATCTCTATGGCTTCTGTCCTTCGACTGGAAGGAGGAGCAGAGGTGGTGGCTGTGCAATGCCTTTGTTTTTCCGTTTGAACAAGTGTCTATTTGGTTTGTACGGCTTAAATCTGATTTCTTCTTGAGTGGCTTAGCCCTTGGCAGTGGGGCTTTAGATTGGGCGCTGAGTACATGGCAGCAGGAGAGAGGCTTTGCATTAAGGTTGTTGAGCAAGATAAGATGCAGTATGATAGCAGGATGGCAGAAGGGATCGGAATCGGGGACTGCAGCTTGTTTGGTTGGGTAGGGAATGTTTTTACATCCTAATAATAATGTTGACGTGATGGAGTACTGGGGAGGAAAGGGTAAAACTGATGTACTTGGAAAATGAGCCTGAAGCAGTAAGTGAGAGACAGAGCAAGGAATGAAGGTGGCAAACCCCAAGTCTGGGATGTGAAAACCTCGATTCCTGCTATGAGGACAGGGTTGTTTGGCTGTTGTGGGCAATCCTGAGCCATGGGGAAGTGGCCTGTGGCTGTGAGGAGAGTCTGGCCATGGGGTAACTGCAATTGCTTGAAATGCAGATTTTCTTTGGTAGGGGTTGATTCAGTCCTGGTCCCTGGACCTTGCTGAAGCTGCTCTAAGAAAGCAACGTGATGATTGTAATGGATTGATGCTTTGGAGAAAGCTTCTTAGAGAGATTCTTGCCCAGAACCTCCATCCTCTGCACTGCAGAGCGCAGGAGCAGCGATGCTGGTGGAGGGGAGCTGAAGGCATCACTGTGTGTGTCACAGCAGCAGTGTTTGTGCCCTCTCCTCCTGGGTTGGCTGGTGAAGATGTTTTGTCACATCTCCCAGCACAGGAGCATCCATGGCTTTGTTGTGAGAGTTAACTCCTGCCCTGAGCATTTCCTGCCCTTCTGCATTAGCAAGGGTAAGGCAGGAGGGAAGCAGCCACAATTAGACTTCCTTTATCAATCCTGATACTCCTTGCAATAGAAGCCAAGGTCGCAGGCAGGGATATGGGTCTGGGCTGCGCACGTGTGCTGGGGGAGGCAGAAGCTCTGTGTGTTTCTTCCCTGGGTCAGGATTGCAGCACAGACTTGAAACCTTGCCCAGGTTTTTTCTGAAGATTCATTAACTTTCCGAGTGAAACCGCACGGACCCGAGCCAAGTTCTGAGTTACGAACGCAAGATAAATGTGTGCTTTGTTGGATTCTCTCCCCCAAGACCATATGGAGTTCTGTAGCTGAAGTAGAATGGGGTGAAAGTCTTTGTTTCTTGGGTGAAATATTTCCTCCAAGTCCCTGGGCTCTTTTTGGGGTGCTTTCCCATGCCTTTGCTTTCCTCCCTGAGACCAACATCCCAGAGATCCTCTGTCACTGGAGCCCTTGTCCTTCCCCTGCAGCAGGTTCATTAGCTGTGCTGTGCTCAGCACCCTTTGGATCCCAGCGTGGGGACTGTGTTTTTCCCCCCCATCCCATCCTATCCCATCCTCCCCTTTGCCCATATTCCTTCTTCTGCCTTAAGATGCAGTTGTGCATCCCCACGTCCTCCTTCCCAGCTTCTTAAATACTTTTCCTTTTGCTTCCTACTGTAAAGCCTAATACCTGTGTGCTCTCAATAGACTAAAACACCATTCCTGGAGCATCAGCCCACCCCAGTGCTGCTTTGGCTTTCAGGGTCGGTGTGTCCTGTTCATCATCAGCCCAGCATCTCGCTGTGGGGGACAAGGAGGAGACACGGGAAAGTGCTTCCTTCCATCTCCTTTAAGTAGCTGTAACACTTACCTGTACCTGTCTGCTCATCCTTGGGCTGAGTTATAGGAAGCCGGGGAAGGTTTGCCTGGGGGATCTCCTGAGTCCATCGCTTAGGGAGTACCCAACAAAGCTTTATTGGACAGTGAGACACAGCCAAGCTGAGCTCCCTCGATGCGAGCCTTGTTTTGGGCTTCTATAGATGTTTATGACTTGGCTGGTAGCTCCTGCTGTGCCTCTAAAGCCAAGAAACCCACCTGCACTGTGTGGGGGCTCAGGGAGGGATGTAAATCCTGGGTTTACTCCTTATTGAGATTATTCTGGCTGGTGGCGCCTGGCTTTCTGCTTCGGGGTTTGCTTTCAGTGTAGCGGGAAAGGAGCCATTGGTGACCATAACCCTGTGTCCCTGGGGCCATCTACCCTCACATAAGCACTGGGAACCACGACCCTCTTCACACCTCCCTTTCCAAGCTCAAGGGCATCTTCAGCAGCAAAATAATACTTGATTTTTATTGTTTTTTCCTTTGCTCACTGTTTTTTCTTAATCTCTCCCCAATGAGACATAACATTAATTACTGCAGTTAAAGGGAATTCAGCCTCCATTTCTCTCTGCCACCCCTTTCCTCTCAGCTTAAAGCATCTGAAATTTGTCTCCCGAACGAAAAGGAAGGAAAAAGGGAAAATGCACAAAAATGCAAATGTTGGATTTAATTTATTTATCTTTGTGTGTGTGCAGTGTCAAGTAGAAAGGAATCAATATTTTTGCCATTACACCTGTTGTGTTTTTCCCCCCATAATCTTAGCTGTCACTTGGGTTTAATTGTGTTGTTTCCTCTTGTGTGGAAGTAAATCTTATCTGTTTGGGATTAAAATTCAATGAAGGTCACAGCAGCTTGAAAACTTACCAGGCTGCAGCAATTAATGTTCATTTGGCTTTGATAAATTGGAATGTTCCCCACAATAGGACTGGAGTGGATTTCAGAAGCAATAATTCTTCCATTAACTCAATGATTCCCTGTGTGATGGAGCGTCCTGTCACTGCTCTGTTTGTCATCTGTCACTTCAAGGATCTGGGCATATGCCTGATATGATTTATCATGATTATTGGGGCTGCTTGTGTCAAAACACTTTAAACTGCTAATTATTCCAGCCTTGTAAATTGCTGGATTTAACAGAACATAAGGGATATTTATTTTTCTGTTGTTTCCCCACCATCTTGTGTCCTTGTTATAATTATTGCTCTGCAGCACAGTAAATTCAGACCTGGGGCCATGTCCAGCAGTGATTTCTATAGATGAAGGCTTATTTTCCATGCTCTGAGAGGTGGAGGGATAGGAACAGGCATGTCTGATCTCTGTACTGACCCAGCTCACAGACATTGGGTAGGGGCATCATGCCCTGTGGCTCCTCCAGTGCCTGGGATGCAGGGTTAGGAAGAGGATGCAAAGCCTCATCCAATCCTGCTGGCCAAAGGATGGGTTTTCCTTCCTTAAGCCTCTGTGAGTAATGCTGGTAAAGCTTTGGCCATTTGGAGCTGGGACCATTCCTGCATGGCGTGGAAACAAGTGATGCGCTGCCTCCATCTTCAGCAGGAATAAGCTGGGCTTCTTAGAGACCAGTAACAAGCAGAAGCCTTGTTTCATCCTGTGCCATCACCCTGCAAGGGAGCATTTCTGCATCTGGAATAAAAGGCCACTGGACCTCATCAGGCTGGCTTCTTTTAATGCTATTATTTTTTGTTTCTAATGCCTATCTTCGCTGTCTGGTGCCAGGAACAGGCAAGTTTGCTGCTTTCCAGGTCTCCCAGCAGGTTTTTTTTTGGCTCATATTTAGACAAGTTTCCTTTTTACTCCATGTTCTTATGCATCCCGATGTTTCCCTAATGATCAGCCGTTGGTGCTGTGCTCTGCCAGCCTCTGAGCTGGGTATAAAGCGTGCTCTTAAATGCTTCACTCTGATTAAGCATCCTGCACTGAAGTGGAGCTGGGGAGGGCTCCTGTGGGCCCCATGCACGGCGCAGGTGGGTCCTGGTGAGCAGGTTTCTGGAGCAGGTCTCCAGCTTCTTCAGCACTGCAGGAACATCCCAGTGCAAGTGAGGTTTTCACAGTGCAAGTGAGGTTCAGAGCTGCTGCTGCCTCCTTTCTGAAGCTGCCATCACCAACGAGAGCCATAGAAAATGCATTAATTTGCCTTTTCACCCCCCCTTTCTTTCTCTCTTACCATTATCTGTGACCCATATCACAGCTCTCCCTCCCTCCATGCTCCACTGCCCGTGTTTCCCCAGTGACTCTGCTTCTCATCAGGCTCTTTGCTTCCAGCTTGGCTGCGTGAAGCATCATGTGTGGTGCCATTGTGTTTGTCCTGTGCAATCATTGGGGTGCAATGGCAGCCGGACCCTGGTGGGATGAGCCCCTTTGCTGCCCTGGACACAGCATCCATCCAGCGTGTTGGACAAGGGTGGTGAGGTCTTCCCCAAACAGATGTGCAAGCAGAATTGCCTTTCCATCTGCCTGTGCTGGCAGGAGTTGCTCACCAACCCATAGACGGGTATAACATCATACCAGTGCAATTTGGATGATCCTGGTGTGTACAGGGGGAAAGGATGCTGAAACCCTTTGCAAAACCGGACTGATTCCGATCCTCCCCAGCAAACAGCTCTTTGAGGGATAGCTCCAGGTCCCATGGGCTTAAGATACATCTGGTTTTGGCCTGCTTTGGCTCTAGCATTCCCTTCTGCTTGGCCATCATATGAGTGGGGTATCATTTTCCTACCCAACAGTATTTTCATGGTGTGGTTTGAGTTGAAGGGACCTTAAAGCTCCTCCAGCTCTAACCCCTGCCACGGGCAGGGACACCTTCCACTAGAGCAGCTTGCTCCAAACCCCTGTGTCCAACCTGGTCTTGAGCACTGCCAGGGATGGGGCAGACGCATGATTTTATCCTCCTTGGTGCAAAACCTCCTGGTGGATTTACTTCCATGTCAACCTTGTGCTCGCAGTTGATGCCTTGCTTGTCATGCTGATGACAGCATTGGAGCTCCTGTCAGCCAGCTCAGTTGGGGAAAAAACCCATGGTGGAACATGAGTAATGAGGTAGTGAAGAAGACACAACATCTGTGTCATCATTTCTGCACCAGGAGGTCAAACAGATTCATAAAGCAGGCACTTCCAGCTTCTGTGATGTTTAGGAATTAATTAAGGTAGGGAAGGAATTGCTGCTGCAGCAGATTTCCTTATTTGAAAGGTATTAAAAAGCTAAATTGATCTTCAATTAGCTGGTTCTGTTAAAATGCAAAACCCAAAAGGAAAGCCCTCAACCTCCAGGAGCTGGGTTCAGTGTGTCCCTGTGTGAGAATCGCATCCCTTCTCCTCACGTGTGGGGAGAGGAGAAGGAGGCAGTCACCTCAATGTGAAGTTGGACCAAGCATCCCCAAATCCCTGTGAGGAGGATAGCAGCCGCAGGCTCTGTGCTCATGGCAGATGGAGTGTTAGCAACTTGCCTGGAGCAGTGTCTCAGTCTGCTGGTGGTGGCCCTGGGGGGGTCAAAGAGGATGGTGGGACCTTTGCTAGGTGTAGTGATCCAAGACAGTGCTGCTGAGCACTTGCAGACTATTGAACGGGGCACTTGCACCCCATTGATTTAGGGGCTGGAGCTCAGCACAGTTGGAAGCTGAATGTACCCCTGGTAACCTCTACCTGCCCTGTGCTGTCCAGAGCACCTCGGACGTTGATGAAGTTATGGATGCGCACTTGAACCAATGTGGGGAAGTGGGTCTGCTGATGGGTGAGGCTAGGAGCAAGCCTCCCACTCCTCTCACCCTGATGCTCTTTCCCAGAATGGGAACATCCTTTGGCTTGATGTTTAATTTCCATGACGTACCATTAGCCATCTTTAGGCAGGCTGGGAGAAGCAGCCTCTTCATTCACCTCCCCCTGTGCTCTTCTTCATTGCAGAGAGATGTAAACCAGGGACTAAATGTAGTTAACGCTGTGCTCTTGTATTCAGGGAATTCATTTTGGAGGGATTTGTCTTTAAAGTGTCACTTTTGTGACAATGACACCTGTTATGTTAATAATTTTTCACTAATCTCTGTTTTCTACCTTAGCTCCTGTGACTATATTAGGCACTTTATAGCTTTCTATCTAGCACATTTCCCCCCCACTGTGTTCAGCTATGGAACTGGAGTGCTTGATTTGCATCTCTGATAAAGCGGGGCTGAATAAATACTCTTAGTTCACCCAAGCTGAGCAGCAAACTGACTTTCTTGTCATCCCCAGAGCAATCAAAGTTGGTACTGGGGGAAAAGTAATCACAGGAAGCATTTGGGAGGGGTTTACCTTTTGCAGATGGGATTGAACACGTGGGAATGATCTGCAGACACAGAGAATTCCTAACCTGAATGTGCTGAGAAAAGAGGAGGGATGGGGGGAAAAGTGAGCACTCACCTTGGAAAGATGGTTGGTGGTGTTGTAGTGCTGGAGCTGGGAGGGGGATGCTGAAATCACAGAATGGTTTGGGTTGGAAAGGACCTTAAAATCATCCAGTTCCAACCCCCTGCCATGGGCAGGGACACCTCACACTGGACCACACAAAGCTCTGTCCAGCCTGGCCTTGAACACTGCCAGTGACAGGGCTGCCACAGCTTCTCTGGGCATCCAGGGCCTCAGCACCCTCACAGGGAAGAACTTCTTCCTTAGATCTAACCTGGACTTGCCCTGTTTCAGTCTGAACCCAGTCCTATCACTGCAGTCCCTGATGAAGAGTCCCTCTCCAGCGTCCTTGTAGCCCCCTTCAGACACTGGAAGCTGCTCTGAGGTCTCCACGCTGCTTCTCTTCTCCATGCTGAACAGCCCCAACTTTCTCGGCCTGTTCCAGGGATCATGAGGAGGTGGAGAACACCACCAAAGGAAGGTTTGGGAATGGGGTGAGGAGCGTTGGAGCAGTGTCAGCTCCTGGCTCGAGGTGGGACATGCACCAGGCATCGTGCACTTCTGCCTTCGCCTCCATGGTGGGTCCCGTCACTGCTGGTGATGGTGAGCTGTGTATTTTTATCACCCAGAGCAGGGGCTTTGCCAATTTCAGATTCTTTTCTTGGTCTTGTTCCCTTCCTTTCTCCTCCTCACTCTTTCCCTTCCCACCATCTGTCTGGGAGGAATACTCGTGCATCTACAGCGCCGCGGGGCGTAGCTGGTAGCTTGACCTTTTCTCCATGCTTTTTCTCTCAGCATAGGCTGGAGCAGATGGAAGAGCCAGGCTTTGGTGGGGTAGCTCTGCCTTGGCTTCCTCTTTGCAGAGTGGAGAGGAAGGAGCATCCTTGTACTGTGCAGGCTGGGTCTCACTGGGCTGCTGGGCTTCTAGAGAGAGCGATTCCATGCGGGAGCCCTGTGCTAATCCTGTGTGTAAAGTGCTAGGAGCATTTGATCCAAACCTTTGAAACGCTGATGCAGACACAGAAATGCTTTGAAGCTACCAGGCTGAATCTAGTCACTTTAAACTGCTACATACGGTGTTAGAATTGTTAATCTAGGAGAATTCCTGTGGATGCTGTCATCCGTGGATGAGTGATGGCTGGTTCCAAGGTAATCCCTTATGATGGGAAGTGTGTTCCTAGGCCATGGACTTCACACTGCCTGCCTTGGGGTGCTCCTCAGAAGAGTGATGGGGGTGCTGTCAGGGTGATGGGGATGCTGTCCCTTTGCTGTGAGGCTGTGCTGGAACACAGCAGGAATGCCTGGCACACTCTTTACACCCCTGGAAGAACAGGATCATCTCCAGGTTTCTGTCGGTACAACGTAGGCTCTGACCCTGGGGATGCAGGAGCCCGATGCTCCTTACCCTGGAGTTTGCTTTTCTGTTTCAGCTCTAATGGGGAGCCTATGGGCTGGAATGCTGGATTGGTCTTCCAACAAGGAGTGAAATGTCTTACTTTTCCCATCAAATCTTGTGTCATCTGCAGATCTTGCTTCTCTCAGTCGTTATTCTTGTTTGAATGCGAATTAGAAATGTTTGCATCAGTTAAAATGTTGTTGGTATCAGGTTTTGGCTCCTATAAAGATAAACCGGGGTGAACCTGATGCAGAATAGCTGAACGCTTTGTGAAAGGTTTTACATTAAAGCACTAGGAAAGACTGTGTTTTCATTTGGTTGGCAAATCCCAAGGCTGGGAGTGTTAATGATAGGATGCAATGCAATATCATACTTGTCCCCAAAAATATGATGCTTGCTTTCAGTCTGGGCTCTTTTTTTCTTTCCCCTCTTCCATTTAAAACTAAATTGGACTTAGTTTCACAAGGCAACGCTGTGCTGTGAAAAGGCAGAGTGTTTTTTGTTCAGGGAAGTGTCAGAATGAAATGTTTCTTCTCTTCAACACTTTCCATATCCTCCCCAAAACCACTTACGCTTTAGTTTCAGCTGATGGGAAACTGCCGGAGCAGATAAACCATGCCTTGAAAAGCTTTGCCAAGATCTTCAGGGAGGCACAGTGCCTAAACCAGTGGAGACGTGGTGCTGGGGAAGGGATGGGGGTCTGATGGTCACCAAGCCCTGGTGTGGGGATGCTCAAATACCGGCATAAAACAGCGGGAAGTGGCTCATGACTATGTGATTTTCTCTGATGATCATAAGGCTGCTGATACAGCTGAGGACTTTTCCTGTGTGTGTCTGGATCTTGCTGCTGGAGGAAGCTGGGCAAAATTCCCACTGGCTTAATTGGGAGCAACATCAGGCCAAGTGTGGTTATTTTTACCTGTCACTGCTCCCACTCTGCCTCTTCCCTCCCGGCTCCATCCCCATGGACAAGAGGGATCGAGCTCCGTTCCAGCCTTGGAAAGGTCTCCACCAGCTCGCTGCAGCAGCAAGGGAAAAGGGGGGATGTGGGGAAGTGATTGTGCTTATTTTTAAAATCCAATTATCTAAAACTGCAGGAAAATAATTATTTTTGCAGGGAGCTGCTCAGATCGGTTGGGCTCTGCCCTGGTGGGGGCACCCCAGGGCTGCCTGGATGCATTATGGAAGTGGCTGGAGAAGGGAGCAAGCAGGAGCATCAGCCCTGGCTCTGCTGGGAAATGCTCATCTTGCAGGGGTTTGACACTTTACTCCTTGTATTGCTCTTTATCCAGCAGGGCAATGGATTGTTTTCCCTTCTAGCTGCCTCCTTTCTGGCTCCTCAGGACAGAGGAGCACACTTATTTACTCAAGGTCAGGTTGGACGTGGCTTGGAGCAGCCTATGGAAGGTGTTCCTGCCCATGGCAGGGGGTTGGAACTGGATGAGCTTTAAGGTCCCTTCCAACACAAACCAAGCTGGGATTCTATGACCTTTTATTTTGGTACGGGGAGGTAAGAAGCCTGCCTGCAGGAAGATGGCAGCAGAGCTGGTGGGTGCTTTAGCAGGGTCAGGTATCTCCATTTCCCTTCCCAGGGGTTTATCTGGTTACAAGCTCATTGCCAGCTTGCCTTAGACAAGCTTAAGCTCTCCTGCATGCCTGGGCACGGTTTTCCTCATTGCACCATGCACAAGCTCAGGGTGAAACCAAGGTGGTGATGGCAGCAATTGCTGGGGGAGCAGAGCCCAGTCCTGGTGTTGAATTTGCTGCTGCTTTTGCAAACATTGGGGGGTTTGGGGAGCATCGTTCTGCAGAGGTCTGCGTAAGGGGATGGGTTTAATAAGGTACATCAGCAGCGTGACATTGCAGTAGAGGGATTGGCTGAATGGAGGGTACCGGTTAATGCCCCAAAGGCAGTTTCTCAATACGATTAAGCTGCAGGTTTTGCTTGGCCTCTCCCATAGATCCATCATTATTCACACCAGCACTGGGCCTGTCAGATTCCCTCTGCCACAGAAATTAATGATTTGAGCTTGCTGGTAAGCTAGTGTCCTGGGATGCAGCTTGGCAAGGCTGGGATTGGCTGAGTGAGGTACCAGGGGCTTGGTCCTGCACTGCGTCCTTAGGATGGCAAAGGCAGGGAAGCTGCTTCTCCCATTGTCCTTCCTCATGGTGGGCGTTTGATGTATGTGGCTGTTTAGACACTGTCTCTGCACCTTCTCAGGACCCTCTGAGTTCAGGCACATCCACAGCCGTCTTGGAGAATGGTCCTTCAGCTGCGTTCAGCCTCATGCAGGTGGGAGGTGATGGAGGGTGGATATTGGGGTGCTGCTTCAGCAAGTGCTGTGGGGATGGTGTGCTTCCAGCCAGCTGTGGTGTGGGATTAGGTAAGGAAGAGGCTCACTTGCAAATGGCAAACAAAGGCAATGATAGCTGCAAGGCTCCTGGAAACAAACTGAAATGAGACAACAGCTTCAGGTATGTCAAGCGATTGCTTGAAGTGGTGCCAGGGCTTCCTCTCGCCCCACAGGATCTAGCTAACAAGCTGTGAGATGCTCTCAGCTGTGGCTCAGGATTCAGTTCTCAAGTAAGGTCTGTGCCCTCAGGCTGAGGTTATGGGAAGGGGTGAGGATGTGGCTGTGGCTGTGGCCTCCCTGGGTGGGGAAGAGTGTAAGCTGCCAGGGGAAGCTTGTCTGCCCATTTCATGTGCCCTGCAAGAGGGGCTGTCGCTGTCACTGCCTGCAGCTCCTGTGGCTTGGGGTGGCACAGTCAGCTTGTCACTGGTCCTGCTCCACACCAAGCACCTTCAGCATCACTTGCCTGGGTGTGCTGCTTGGGCTGAGAGATCTTAGCTCCCTCTTTGAGGGCTGCCTTGACTTTGTCTCAGGCCCCCATTGGGTTCACCCTTTCCCAGATGCCCCTGGGATGCTCGTGGCTTGTGCTGGGATGAATGCTGCCGCAGGAGCTGTAGCGTGGAGCTGTTTTCAGTCCTCTCAGTACTTGAACCACCTCTGCCGTGCAGCCCGGCTCATCCTCCAGATGTCTGGGGGTCAAGGGGAGGAGGAGTCATCAGCCAGATTGTTCCTGTAGCTGCTGCTTAGCGCTGGGAATTGGGGAATAGCTTTGCAAAGCAGAGGAGTGAAGTGACCTGATCTTTCTCCCCGCTCAACCCTGTGCTCTGCGGAAGGGAGGGATGAGCTGGGCTGTTTGCTGGCTTGTGTTTCCCCTGTGGTGAGGAGGTGGGGTTTGTGTGAGCATTTCAACAGCTATGGGCAGTTCGTTTTCCAGCCAGCCTGCTCCTACCTTAGGATACTGACTGCTTTGGATTTGCCTTCTGCATCCCCTTTATAACCCACCCTGGAGCCCTGCCTAGCTGTCAGCCCCAGCAGAGCCTTCCCTGGGGGGTTCTGAGGATGAGCTGCTCCCCATGGTGTGGAAATGCCTTTCCCCAGCTGAGATGGGTTGAGGTAACACATTGACCTCGAAGGGCATTATGTCTTGCCTGTGTGCATCCTGACTGGCCTGGGCTGTATGGCTGGTCCTGTCTTGGATGGAGATGACCCACATTGGCTTTGGGCTACTTCTGCTCTATGGGACACTAGTATCAAGATCCTGGCTTTGCTAACCAAGCAGCTCTTCATGTAGGGAGCACTGTATATGTGTGAGCAGGCTGCTCGAGCTGTCCAGGCATTGCATGGTGTAGATGAACATGTAAAGGTACACGATGCTCTGCTTGTCAGATGGTGCATGACGATGGCAAAAGAAGCTTTAATGATAAAGTCTTGTGCTGCAGATCTCTTTGACAACCAGTTTTACAGTGATCACACTTCACCTGACCATGCCTTACCTGTTTTACCTGTGCTCAGATAGCCCTTGGGCTGGAGGGTTGGGGTTGTCCCTTTGCTCTCATGATTGTCTCCCTCTTTTCTTTTCCCTTGAAAAAGGGATAATGAAACATTGGAGTCATCCTTCTCCATTGAAAAAGAGACCATTGGGCATCAGAGTCATCCTGTCCTTGTTGAGGAGCCACTGTTCTGACTGTGATGCTTTGGCTGTAGATGGTTTCACCCTCTGTACCCTCTGGGTGCTGGTGAGCTCCTTCCCACTGTAGCACCCCCAAGCAGACAGCAGTCCCCTCCTGTGAATGCCAGGGAGGAGAGAGGATGCTTCCCACCACCCTGCCTTTATGGGTCATGCCATTTCACCCCTGTGTGCCCAAGACTGCCAGCAGAGCTGTGCTCCCAGCTGCAGTTATCTCTATAGGTTCACTGGGAGGTAAGGTCCTGCTTGTGGGGTTCTGCACCGCAGCCGTGGGGTGCAGGAGAGCCCTGTGCTGGCCGGAGGATGTAGGGAGGGTGATGGGCACTAATCAAAGCAATGTTCCCAGGTTGTATCCACTCATCTCCTGCCACAGCTCCATCCCCTCGGTTCAGCCATGATTCCCTTAGCAAAACAAGCACCGTGGCTGTTTTGCTTTCCTTTTTAAATAGCCACTTCTCACTTGTTTTCCTGCTCTTCCTCCGAGGCGGCCAGGTTGGCAGGGGGAGGGAGCCTTCGGCCAAGCTCTCCATCACATGTCCCTTGGTTTTTGTGTGTTATTTTTTCCCCAGCGCTGCCCTTGCCAAGGGAAGGACATTGTAGAGCCGCTGAGACTGGCAGGGGCTGTAATGCTGCCTGCCAATAACCTCCATCCCTGAAAAGGCTTAGGAAATCCAAGCTCTAAATTAGCTCCCAAACCTCCTCCTTCCCTTTCTCTGGCTGGAGCACCCTGCAGAGCAAGCCTGAGCTCCCCTTTTGTCACTGGGCTCTGCCTTTGCTGCGATGCTGGGGGGGCTTTGCCTGGAGAGCGCTGTGTGATGCTCCCATAGGAATGCCTTGACATGGTGTAGCTGAAGGCAAGCTGAAGCACCCTGGGGAGAGGTGTAGGGGCAAACTTCTGGCATCTCTTTTCCCAGCCTTTGCCATTCCATCCCCTTGCCCAGTTCCCTTCTCATATATCTGCCTGGCAAGTACTGGGTTTCTCTGCTGTGATGCTGGGAGTGGAAGCGCAGAGCTGATGGATGGCCACCAAAAGCCTCCCTATGGAGGCAGGAGGTCCAGCCTGCTCTTGCCCTAAGGATGCTGCTGAGAGCAGCCAAGGTCATGGCATCCCTGGCAGCACACATGGCCAGGACATCTGGGATGAGGTGAAGCTGGATCAGCAGAGCAGAAGGCATGCTGGCTGTGTATGTGCTAGAGCAGGGGACAACCTGTACTGCGGCCAGCTGTCCCCCAGCTCCTCATTTCTGCCCTTGCCAGGTCAGTCAGTGAAGGCAGAGGCTGGTTATGCTGTGCTGTGAGGTGGGATACGGCTCAGCATTCCTGCTCTCTGTGTCCCTGTGCTCTGTGAGCAGGAATGCTGCAGGGCAGCTCTTTTCCCAGGGCCCTTGGGGAGGCGGTTTTGGGGCAGCTTTGCCCGGTGGTGCTGCTGTGTTTTGGCATGGCTGTGTTGTGGGGCTTCATCTTTTGCTTCTGTTGTCTCCTGTCTTGGGGCAGAAATGGAAAGGGCTCGGCTTTGCTGTTTCTCCTGGAAAGCCAGGCTTCAGCTCTAAAAGCCTGACGGCTCAGCACCCCCACTGGCACTCCAGCCTTAGGACAAAGTGTTCTTTAAATGACTCCAACAACTCTCTGTAGGTAGCTTTTGGTTCTCAGGTGCTGCAAACAGAGCGCAGGCATCACATCTGATCTACCCTCCTGACCCCAAACCATCCCAGAAAGGGTTCCTTCACCTGCACCAAGGGCTCTTGGCACCCAGGGTGAGGAAGGTGATTCCTTCCTGGAGGGCTGACCCTCACCAGGGCACGATGCTGCTGCTGCGAGCATCGCTCCCTCTCCAGGCCCTCAGAGGTGGGAGCTCTGCAGAGCAGCCTCGGGCAATGAAGTCTGCCCGCTTCATCCTTGCATTGGGTTCCTTGGGATATAGCAGAGGAAAATTCCACTTCCAGAGGCACCGAACTTGGGGTTTGTGGTTTATTTTTCCTAAAGGCTCTGTAAAACTCTTTCTCTCTCCCCCTTTCCCTGTGCTCTGCAGTCAGCTCTGAAGCAGAAGTGATCTTTTCTGCCAATGCAATGATTAGCCCTTCTGCTAATGACCCAAGAACAGTGTCCAAAATAAATGAGCCCAACCTGCTCATCTTATTAGCCAAACGATTGCAAAGAAGGAGGAAATGTCCGCAGAAAGCGCTTAGACAGCTGGAATTGGGAAGCGTGGTGGAGTCATTGCTCGAAGGATGGAGAGGAGCCATATGTCTTCAAAGAGCTGGAGCTCTCCTGTTATCTGGGTGGTTCTGCTCACTCCCTGCTCCCCTTTAGCAAGGTGATCCTGTGGAGCTGGAGCTATGCTGGTGCCTGGGGGGGGTGAAGCTGGGGATGAGCAAATAGTTCTCTCTCCTGTCTTCCTTGTCTTGCTTTGTGGCTTGCCATGTCCTTTAGATGACAGGCAGAAGCACAGGGATGTCGGTCAGGAGAGCAGCTAATGTGGCAACCAGTGCTTAGTTATTCTTCAGGAGTCCTTCTGGCTCTTCCCACTGCACTTGGCAAGGTCGTGGAGCATCCTTGTTTCACATGGGGGAGGCATGAGGAGCAAAAAAGGAAGAGGGGTAGAGGAACAAGGGGGTTTCTGCAGGGAAGGGAGGTGAAAGGCAGCCCTTGCAATCATGGTGATGCTCAAGCGAAACAAGAGCTCACTTGGGAAGGGATCTCAAGCTTTGTGTAAATGTAATAGGGAAACGGGACAGGAGAAGGGGTACAACACAAGGAGGGTGAATACACAGAGAAGCTGGGGGGCAGTGTGTGACAACCCCCTGATTTGGGAAACCGTTGACCTCTGTGGGGCAAACTTGGTTTGAAAGATGTATTGTCTCTCTGGTCGCTGGTCCTGTGTCTTGATAAGTCTCTTGCCATCTAAACTAAGGTGACAATGGTGTGGCCATCCTGGGGGGCTGAGGCTGAAGGCTCAGACGAGCCCTGAATGCATAACCCTTTGCCTTGAAGCTGTATCACATCAGAGGATGTGCGCGAGTCTTGTCTCTTGTTTGAGAGCGAAGCAGAACTTCCTTGTTCCCCTTGTTCCCTTGAGTGAGGGCAGCTGCAGACCTGGATCACAATGCATGAAGCCTTAAAAACTGCTGGGAAGGAGGAGGAAGAGGAGATCATCCTCCTTCCAGCACCTGATGTGTGGGCCATATGCTTCCCTGGCCTTCTCCATAGCACAGCGATGGAGCTCCTGCTTGTTCAGCATCGCAGCTCACTGGGTACCGTCAGCCTCTTGGCATCGCCTGGTGTCCCACTAGGCAAATACACAGAGCTGATGTATGACTGAAGCCATTTCATGCATGTTATATGTCTTTATGTCTATATATATGTATATGTATATGAAATACAAACTTCATATAGATATATATGCATTTTTTACTGAGCTGGCATCTGTTGTAATGTACAGAGATAGGAAACGCGACTTCCTTATCTTTTAATTTAGCTACATTCATATATAGCTAGTTCTTTGCTCATCTCTGTTTTCTACAGGCTTAAATTGTGCCTTGGACTTCTGTCCTCCTTTCCTTGATGGGGGAATTGCTAATTGCATGTTGTTGTTCAGAGCAGCTTCAGGTTGAAACGATTCTCTCTGCTGGAAAACATCCTGACAGTGCAAACATGGGGAAGTCGAACCTGAAGCGTATAAGGCAATGACCCTGGTTATCTCTGCAGTGCCTCATTGCACTGAACCTCCCTGGAGAGCTGCCTTCAGCCCCCGGGGGTTGGAGGGTGGTGAGACACGTGTGTTAATTCACCTGCATGCCCCAGGGCCCTGCTGGTTTTTCACTGTCATCCTCTCAAACGAGTTTTTCAGGTTAATGCTGAAGGGGCTTGGCTGTGGAAGGTGTGTTGTGGCTGCAGGGTGGGTTTTGTTATGCCGTTTCATGTGGGCATGTTGGTTTTGCTGTGTTGGAGTTGCTTTTCAATGCCCCAAGCCTTCTACATGTGCTGCCCTGTTGATGGTACTGGCATTGGTTGGGATGCCCCAGGGAGCACTGCCCTTATTGAGGCTTTGGCAGGATGAGGATTACTTTTCCAGGGGATCTCTGGAGTGGAAGAGGTTTGGAGAGGTCAGTAAATCCATCTCTGTGCCCTCGGGCAGGATCAATAACCCTTTGTCACTGATGATGGATGCTTCTCTATCCTGTTCTGCAAGACTCCCCAGGCCCTGCAGGCGGTTGTGGTGTTCCAGCCTGCGTGCTCTGATGCAGATTTGGGCTTGGATTGGGGCTGACCCAGGGAGGGGCAACCTCACAACCCCCAAAACACATTTCCCTTCTTTCAGGCCAGCTTTACAACAGCTGGGTAGTACAAACAACTATTTACAACGCCTGGACTGGTGGTTTGAAGCCATTGATGGAAATCCTTTTCCCATCAGTGTTTTGCTCGGAGGACTTACCCTTGAGTACCTTGCTCCTGGTACAGGAATGCAGGCTGGCATCCTCCCATGGCCCTGGTTTTGCCTGCAGCTCCTTGGGCAGAGCTTGCAGAGACATGCGAATGTGTGCACTGCTGCTGCTGCTTTTTAAGCCATCCATTGAAAAACGGGACATCCTTTGCTTTAGGTAGCCACGTCCATTCCTCTTGCTCCAGCCTCTCCCTTCAGGGACTGCGATGCTTGGTGCAGAGGTAATAGAGAACTGCAGTGATTGCTGAGGCCCCACCTTCACCTTGGCACCCAGGCAAATTTCTCCATGAACATGCAGCTATATCTTCATCTCCCATTCTTACTTTCTCCTCAGGCAAAGCTGTTTCTCCTGCAGGAGGCGAAGCCCCCTCTGAACATGGAAGCATTTCATGGGCTGGGCTTCATCTAGATTAGCAGTGCATTTGTGAACCCAGCGGGATGGGCACCGCACTGGGGGGAGCTGTGATGGGGCTGAAGCTGATAGGATGTGGTTTTCCTGCCTCCTACAAGCTAAAACCAAACTGTTGGGGGTTTTGTGTTCATGGGGAGGGGGAAGCAAACCAAAGCTCAATACACACTGTTTGCACCAGGAGCAGCAAAGGAGGAGTGGAGAGCTGCTTTGGGAGCCCGAAGGTGTGGGTAGAAGGGTTTTATTAGCTCCATTTGAAATACTTTGTCTCCATTCCCATTTAGCTGTGGAATCTTAACTTTATTTTAGCTTTAAATTTAGATTTTCAAAACAGGCCTGTCAAATTAGCAAAAAGGAAATTTGATTAGAAGATGGCAGCGGGACTGAG
Source organism: Psittacus erithacus (assembly GCA_009867235.2). Lineage (NCBI taxonomy): Eukaryota > Metazoa > Chordata > Aves > Psittaciformes > Psittacidae > Psittacus > Psittacus erithacus. Next base: position 2,444 of record WYDI02010559.1, on the reverse strand, counting down.
ATCTTTGTTTTTCTCTGTGCACGGTTTGGCTTGGAAATCACTTTTACCCAAAAATACCCCACTGGAAAGTGGGTTTTAGCTCATCAGTGCTTTCCAACTGGAAAACAAATGGGGGGGGGGAAGGCAGGTTAGCTCTAGGAGCTGCCCTTGATGTGCCTGTGTTAGTGGGGATGCTGAAACCAGGGATGTAAGGCTGTTCTGGGATGGGGATGCAGAGCGCTCTCCTGCCTGTTAACCCCTTGGTGCATCCGGCATCTGTTCTCAGGCCACAGTGGGTGAGAGCACATCCCAAAGGGCACAAGTGAAGAGGGGAGGATGAGGAAATTAAATGGTGGAGTCAACAGTCTAATAACAGCCATGGGGAGAGGAGGGGGGCTGAGACCTGCCATGCCCAGGGTTGCCCTGCAGAACCTTCCCAAGGGTTTGAATGCCCAGGGCTGTGGCTGCCTCATCCCTGGCAGTGTTCAAGGCCAGGTTGGACACAGAGGCTTGGAGCGAGCTGCTCTAGCGGAAGGTGTCCCTGCCCATGGTAGGGGATTGGAACTGGATGAGCTTTAAGGTCCCTTCCAATACAAACCAATCTGTGATCTATGAAGGATGTTTTAGGGGACAGCTTTCCTTGCACAGAGCCCTGCTTGAAGCCTGCATAACGAGTTCATCAACTGAACACCCAACCTGTTGGCTCTCACAGCCCGCATTGTTGTCGCTCAGCCGGTGAGCAGAGGTGAACGCTGCAGCGGGGGGCACCGTGCCACAATCGCTGCTGCTGTGGATGTGCAGAGGACTGGGAGCAGCTCCAAAGCTCCAGCCTTGCCCATTCCCAGCGTGCTGCCGGGGCCGGAGCCGCCTGCCATCGGTGCCTGAATTCACAATTACTCGCAGATGCTGCAATTACGCTGCGACACCGTGTCAGAGCCCTCGTGGCGGCACCGGCGTGTGCGCAGGGATGGGGAGGGTGTTATTAGCCTGTTATTATCCATTTACCCAGCTATCCTGGGTAATCAGCTTTCAGATGGGAAGAATTAATTGGTTTCGTTTGGAGCACCAGGCATGTTTAATTGAAATGGATTCTTTCCCATTTCCAAATGGGCACTTTCCCCGCCGCTGTCGGATGGGGAGGGAGGGATGCAGCCTTCCCATCAAGGACCCTCGCTGCTGCAGTAGCAGTGCCCTGCAATGCTCCCTCCATCTGGGAAGGAGCTCTCATTTCTCCATGCATGTACGTGCTCAGACATGCTCCAAACTGCTTACAGCGAGTGCAGTCCCATATTGTCTTGGTCCCTTATAGTGTATAGAGCTTGGCACATCATCTTGGTGGCACTCGGGTGGCATCACTGTGATGCTCTTTTCTGTGGGCAAGGAATGGACTCAGGGTGAGAGTTCCCAGGGCTGTGTGCAGGATGCTTGGAGTTGTTGAGAGCTGTGTGCTGGAATAAAACCACTCTGCACCTCTGGTGATGTTCACCCAAGACAAACTTGGGTTTACTCCCAACAAAACTCCTCATGGCTTTGCTTTTCCACTGTTCCCAGCCCCAGCGTTGTTTGGAGGCATCAACTCAAGGGCTGAGTGATGGGAACTCCATGTTCTTGTGCAGGAAGAGAAAAAAAAGCCCTGAAACACTTGATAAATTTTATCTCTGTGTGAAGCCCAAGTGAGGTTAATGGGAGTTAAGTGTATGGTTAAGTGCTGCACTTAACTGGGCTCGTAATAACCGGTGGGAATAGCAATGGTGGTTTGGGAGAGGAGGTTTGTGGAGTTGCTGAGCTCTTCCGTCTTTGCTTTAAATCAGAGTCTTTGATTTCCTTACTCTGTGATGCACAGGGGCATCACCGCATCCCTCAAATTACATAGGTGCAAACTGAGAGAACTTTTTGGTTCTATTATTCACCTTTTTCCTCTGGTGGCCAATGTCCCATATACCAGTGGAGTCTCTTCTGTGGGATACAGGTGGCTGCAGTAACTGCTGTAACATGAGTTATGATGCCAGAATTGCAAAGTACCTTAGGATGCCAAATGCTCCAGACACGTGCATGGAGCTTTTATCCCCGCTATTGTGTTTGAATGCCCTCCCTCTACCCCCTGGAAAGCTGTGGTTGGTGCTGCTGCTGCCGTTCAGAAAGATGCTCATTGTGCTGAGGTATTTGCACTTTAAACATGGCAAGGCCCTTGTTTTTACACAATGGGCTGGATTGTTCCCAAAGCAGCTGCCAGCTCTGGGCCCAGGAATAAGCCATTAAAATAAACCCACCCCAATAAAATGAGTTCTTTCCCTGCACTCCTGGGAGCACAACAGCTCCTCGCCCCATAAGTTGTCTTGAGATGCCCATAGAATCCCAGACTGATTTGTGTTGGAAGGGAACTTAAATCTGCTCCAGCTCCAACCCCTGCCACGGGCAGGGACACCTTCCACTAGAGCAGCTTGCTCCAAGCCCCTGTGTCCAAC
>WYDI02010558.1:0-20029 GCA_009867235.2 Psittacus erithacus | reverse complement strand
GTCAGCTGCTCGCGTCAGCTGAGCTGCCGGCTCCTGGGCAAGCCCTGTCGAGGACTTGAGGCTCCCTCGGTGGCTGTTGCCGTTCTGAGCTGAGGCTCCTGGGCGCTGAGCTTCCCTCGCTCAGGTGTTGAAGGCGTCCTCTCTCGAGCTGCTCACCTCAGCAATGGTAGCTGAAAGTGAAAGCACTCATTACAGTTAATGAGGAGTTAGTTAATGCCCTCACCAGAGCTTAGAGGGATTAAGCTGACAGCTATGATGAATGTGATGCTTTTACCTATATACGGACTTTTGAAATACTATGGTATATTTTGCCCACTTTCCAGAGGCTGCTTCAGAAAACCATGGAAACCCTATAGAGCCTGTGCTGTACCTGCCAGTTGGAGTGGATGTATTACATGGCCAAGGAGATATCAAATAGTATTAAACATCCATATCTTGGGCATAAATACTGCAACTGCTGAATATTACTTATCAGCTGAAATGCTGTCTCTGCTCTTGTTGGACTTTCTAGAGCAATAACTGAGGTAATACCAAATACCTTAGAGCAGGCATTTAAAATCGCCTGTGTTTGAGCATCGGAATTCCACCTTTAGCTCACATGCAGGCATTTTAGCTTTAGGTACCATGATCACCAGTGGAAACCAAGTCTAGTTTCAGAGTAGTCTTTGGGACAATTTGCTCCTGAATAGTATAGACAGACTGAGTTTTCTTTAATTAGTTGAACTACAGAGCTACTCCTTAGCTTTTTCTATATTTTTTTTTATCCTCTTAATTTGAGAAATAAATATCTGCTTCCCTGATACCAAAATAAGAAGCAATAATAGTACTTTCCTATTTATAACTGTCATGCTGTTGATTATTTATTCTCTCTGATAGAATATTAAGCTACCTGAAAAAAGGATAGAAATCTTGCCAAACCACTTGAATTAACATTTAGACAACTTAAAGTCTGCAGAAAGGCTTATAATATGTGTCAAGTTTCAGGATATCCTACTAATAATTTAAAGCGCCTGAACTGAATCACCATAAAAGGTTTTGGTTGTCATATTATAAACACAATATTTCAAGAAAAAAATGTCTAGGAGTGAGCAGTCTCACTTCACATGAAGCATCCACATCTTTCTGCCTCTGACAGTTTTGTATGCCTTATTCCACACACACATTTTCTTTACCTAGAGGTGCACTAGTAGTAAGGACTTTGTAATTAGGACTACCCAGTATGGGTAGATATAATAGTGTTATAGTAATCCGACGAAGCTCATGCATAAGCAGAAGACATTGCTGAAAACAATGTGTTTCAAGCAACACGTGGGTTTGGGTTGCCAACTCCTGTGATTTGTCACAAATGTTGTAGTATGTGGTGGGATTCAAGTCTTGATTCAGATGTCTAACTTCAGGTAGCTATAACATAGACATTCACACGTGTGCTAGGTATTTAATGTGGTAGGGTATCTAATGAAAATAAGAGGGGTGATTCAGTTCTTACTCATAAACATGACATGCATTTTGAAAGGTTTGAGGGTATCTCTCCAAGCCTCCAGCTGACCCTCCAGATGGCTGTAGATATTCTCTGCCTTATTTGTAATCTATCGGATGCCTCCAGATAGCTTAGAAACTCACAGGTTGCAGCACGTATGTGGAAAAGTATTTATGGACTACAGCATTGGTCTCCAGAACTTTAGGAAAAACTGCTGAGAGATAAAAACATGAAATTCATTCTTAAAGGCTTCAGCTTCAGGTTATGAAGGTATGGATCCAAGACTATAAGAATCTTCTCTTTTCTATTTCCAGATAAACACAGAAACCTTCACAAAGTTTGTGGTTTATGAGAAGCCTCTTCCACTACACTACTGCCAGGCAATAAAAAGCAGAAACAAGAGCTTCCTCCAGCAGAACATAATTTTTCCCCCTCCTGCTCTTCCAACCAGTGCTGACAAGACGTTTTAGTTTTCTTGATTTAGAAAGATTTTTTCCTTTTGGGTGGCCAAACATTTTGCGGTTTTTGTTCCAGTACTTGTTTTTCTGTGCTTGCCTGAATGTCCAGATCCTCAGTCCCAGCAAGTCTGCTGGAGTAAAGCCAGGGGTGCTCCTGCTTCTCTTTTCCTGTAGAGACACAAGCCTTCCTTTCTACATGGTGTTGACCAATAACAACACAGGATTTTTCTTTATTTGATTCTTTCCTTTTGTGACTGTCTATATCGCTGCTTGAATGACAGCATGTTAAAAAGTGGAATGATTGTCTGTATTTCCAGGGAACAATGTAAAACACAGCTTTTTTCCCTACTCAACTTACTTCAAAAGAAGTTTTCTCAGACCACTGTATATAGTCTTCAGTTATGTGCTGAATGAATTATTCCTCACAACTCTTCAGACATCTTACCCCCTCGTGGTCTTCTAGCCATCCTTGGAGAAAGATCTCACACAACGCTTTCACCCTGTATAAACCAGTTTAAGAAGAGATGGGAACATGGAGCTCTAAAACTAACATTTCCTTTCATTTCATCAGTTCTTAAAGCTCCCATGGTGACACTACGTTTTAATTTTCCATCAGTTTCTAGTGCGCTGTTTCTAAATTTGTTTAGATGATGTTTTTGTGCAAGCCTTAGTAAGTACAATCAAACTTTTAATGCAAAGTGAGTTTGTAGGGCAAGCTCCAATCAGCTTATGTGCCCTGAGGACTTTTTTAAGCCTATTTACCAGAGTTCATCAACATAGAGAAAAGTTAAGTGCTGCTGGGAAGTGAATTTATTCTCTTTTGTAGATGCTTATTTCCATCACTTACATTGAAACTGTCGTTGTACATGAGGGTGTATTGGTTTAAAGCCAATTCTGCTTTAGTTGGTGAAAGCAGGAAAAAAAGGACAAAAATTTTCATTCACTTGCAGCTATGCATATCCTTACTTAATGAAGTTAGTAGCCCCATTCTCCTGTACATTATACCCATGGCATAATAATTAACATCAATGTAAGTCATGAGAAAATTGTTGCTTATTCTGAAAGCTTGTGCTTCAGCACAGAATTAAGTTTAGAATTCTAAATCTGTCACAAAATCAGTGTGGAGAAGGGGGAGTTCAATGGAAAGCTGGTTATTCTGCTTTTAATCTGTAGAGATAATATACCCCGTAGTGTATGAACCTGGCATATTCTTAAATAAGGGCTGGAAAACGTACAATGTGCTCTTTGATATTTCTCCTCTCCCTTTTTCCTGTGGGAATGCAGACATGATGCTGCAGTCAACTCATGATGAGCTTACTCCAATCTGGTTTTGCACATTAGTGATATTGACTAATTTTGATCAAAACCAGATATGCTGGCCAGTGCCAGCATAATTAGGCCTTAGAAATCAGGGAAAATACTAAGATTTCAATTCCAATACTTAATGGTGCAGACATACATAATATTTGTCTCTCTTTTAAATCTAGTTGTCAAGAATTTAGTTATGAAGCCAAGTCATTTTGTCAAATCAATACATTTATCCAACTTACTCTTCTTTTTGGTATGTGTGTGTGTTTGTGCGAATGTAGATTTTGCCAGATATGAAACTGTGATAATAGTTTAGATGGATGAAGTACGAAATAAAGTGATGATTTTTCTTATTAGTGGAACCTGCAGGTGGAGAAGAGTATCACTTCAAAAAGCTGATTGAGTATGCTGAATTATTGATCAATGCAGTTCAATTACTGTAAAAAAGTGAAAAATAAAAGTTAACAGACTATGGTGGTTGTTTATTACGACAAATTTAGAGGTGAGTATTACAAAGAGGATTTTTTTTCACTACCATAGCAAATCATAATGTCATTGACTAGGTTTCAGTGAAACGTGATTCTTAAGCCATAGTGATGGGAGAGAAAAACACTAAAATATACTCAAATCATAATTTCCAGTTTTATTCCATTTTCTCTATGCTGATGTCAGTGGAAGAGAGAGTTTGAGGAAGAGATGAATGATGTTACGTTAGAAGGCAAATAAGTTTATAATCAATTTGATACTATATCTTGTGATGAAAAATTCTGCAGTGTTTCATCTGCTACTTTTCATGGTACATCCAGAAATAAATTAGTATACATTAAAGACAGGTGACCAAACCCAGATTCAAAGTCAGGCTGTGGTTAGATGCAATGATGAAAGTCATGAAAGTCTCTGAGACCAAGAAAGAAGAAATTGAAACCATTTTTTTAGTCCAAATGAGTATGTGAGGATGCAGCATTTCCAGGGGATTTTGGAAAAGTAGAAAGTAGTGAAATCTGTCCTTGAAGGCATATAAAAGAACATCATCTATACCCATGATACACGAGGTGTTTATACTACCAAGGAGAAATAATTGTGCAAAGTACAGAACAATACAAAATCAGATCTAAGACCAGGTTAGTCAATAAACATAAAAAAGCTGATTAGTTTTTCATTTATATCTCTGAAAAAAATGTTTTAAAATAGTACTTTGCCTTTGTTTTTCCTTAAATGACAAAGAATATCTGTTAAGGCCAAAAGTTGGACAAGTATTCATTTAATAGTTGATTTCTGCGGCAGGAGGGGTATTCCAGGACTTTCACACACTAGTCTAGGCCATTCTGCAGCATATTTTCCTGGTGTGCCATTTTCTGTGCAATGCTTTTTAAGTTAGCACTTGCACATGGGAAATGTGTTCTTTACCATAGAAAAGTTTCCTTATAATTAGGTAGACTTCTGCGTTGGATTGAAGGTTAACTTTTCTTGTAATGGTGATGCTGCCAGTGATGTAATCACTGTCATTTCCTGCCTGAATCTGTTCTTTGCTTCTTCATAGATTGTAATTGGTCTAATCCAAATGCATTACTTTTTATATGAAGACTTGTTTTCCCTTTTGACTTTAATTAATATCCACTATTACATACTAGTGGAATACTTAGCAGTTTATTTTTCTGCTTTAAAAGTCAGCCTCACTGCCATGTGAGTTTTCCCAAACTCTCACAGCTCTTTGTCTTAAATTTTATTGCTTCCATAATTGCTCACAGGAAATACAATGTCTTTTGGCATAAGTATATCAATTCAATCTTGGTGTGATATATTTGAAATTAAAAACAGTTCCTTGTATGAAAACCAGAACAGCAGCAACAAAAAGAATTAAATGGTTTGCGCAGAGGGCTGTGTAACAAAATCTTTTGTGTGCACAAAGAATATCAAGCACAGTGCCAAAACACAAATTGATGCACTTGAATAAAAGCCATGCTTTGACTATAGGAAATCTTTAAGGACATAAACCCCCGTGTTTTCATTATGAAATGAGATGACCAGTGGAAAAGGATGTCTGTGCAATCCTTCTGGGTCTATCAAGAACAAAACAAAACAGTTTTAAAAATAGAAAGATCACATAACAATACGTTTGCTCATAGACAAGTGGCAGAGCTGCCAGGCATTTTGGGAGGTAATTTCCAAGAGCTTCTCCAGCCCCAGCAGGAAGAAAAATATTTTGTGGCTTCATAAAGAATTAAATTAGCTCCAAACAGTGCCTAAGGATTGGCTACAGAGCCTTCTGGGGTATAGCTATTCAGTATGTGTTCACTGGTTTTTACAGGTGAGTCTCCTGCACAGCATGGCACACAGGTCCATTCATGGCAAATCCACAGTGGCTGCTTAAGGAGGCTGTGTAGCAGATTGCTCTCCTCTCTCTGCAGATATATGGGTCTCTCTTTTCTCTCTCCGGTGACAGAGCAGCTGGAGAAGCTGTCGCAGGCCTACTGCATGTAATCCAGCTCAGCCAAGAAACTCCAGTGGGAGAAAGAGGGAAAGTGAGACAATATTGCTTCTACCCAATGCTTCAATAATTAATAACAAATATTAGGATTCTGGTCCCTTGCATCATTCTGATGATCAAACTTTCAATTTTGAGTAGAGAAGCCAGAGAGAAAGAAAAAGATTTAGCTTTTAGAGGAAGTCTGATGTGTGCACCCTGGCTTGCACTAGGAAATTGTTTTAGCTATGTGAAACAGAAAGTTGGCCTCTCCTGCTACAGAGACCCATTGTGGGATGTGTCAGACACTTCTGACATGCACTGAACTGAAAATACACTACAAACAAAAAAAACCCCAAACCCAAACATGAAAGCACAGACTCTGAATTTTAAATAGGCAGTCTGAAGATTAAGAGGCATTTACAGGGTATGTGTGTAAGACCTATAAGCAACATAGAGTGGCTTGCATACCATATTTTCACCTAATTTCTACCAATATATTATTTAAGTGCATGAGCGTTGCTTATAAAACTATGTGGGAAACAAAATCTTGCTGTATATATCTGCCATCCTATAAGCATATTTAAACAACAAAGAAACACAGCACTTGACCAATCCTAATCATAACTACATCCAGCAGCAACACTCTGTGAAGACTTTGAAACCATCTCTCATCCCCTGTGCTGGCTGCAGGAATTGAAGTAGCACAGCAGGAATAACCATTTGTTCCATGCTGATGAAAGAAAAAGATTCTGTGCCTGTAAAACAGAAGGAAGGGCCTTAGGGATGTTAGGCCTGCAGTGGTAGAAATTTTCTAAAACTGATCACACTACAAGGATGGTGAACCCCTGTCATGTATCTCTATTGCAAATGATGTGCAAGTCGGGCTTGAGATATCCACTCTCTTTTGGCTGCTGTGGACATTTTGCTGCTCACACTGTCCAGCAAGCATTGGCTGGCTCTAGGAAGAGTTCAAAGCATCAGCTAAAAGATAAGGGTATAGCTTAGAGGCTGTAAGGAGCAGAAGGAGATAAGGTTGAATAAAGAGCAGATGAGGGTAGAGAAATATTGGCATGGTATGAAAAAGGTTCATCAGCACATCCTAGTTTCTATTGCACTTTTCACAAAAATCCTGCACACAGGATTTTAAAGTAATGTTTAATGATGATGAATACAGCCAAACCACTATTGTTATGTTCTGCTTAAGTGATATCAGCTTTTCTCCATTTTTTGAGTGTTGTTTGTGAATGTTCAGACTTCAGATTTCCAGACATGACAAAGATCAGGTATAACTTAAAGTAATACTTTAATAATATAATAATTTCCTAGTATATAATATTAATTTATAATAATAGTTTATGCTTAGCATATCACTAAATACACTGAATTTATAGCTACATCTGTGCATTTTACATATTTACATAATGCCAGTGCATTACATAGACTGGGTAAACCATGAGAAAGTCTTTAAAAATCACATTAAAAATACTCTGTTGTAGCTGTTGAATATGTACATGGTGAGGCAAATGTATCTTCAGTGTTATAAAATATATAAGAGGTGCACTGGGAAAGGATGATCAGTTCTTTCGTGGTAAAAGTAGGAACAGTTCTAGTGAAAAGAAAGGTCTTTTACCTGAACTGTTAAGCCTTGAGACCTGTGGTGGGTTGTTTTGCTTCCCCATGGGTCTTTTGTCTGTGAAGTTAGTGGTAATGCAGAATGATGGAATAACTACTGTTAAAATATATTTTTTTGAAATAGAATCTGATTATCTAATGAATCATCTGCGGAGAGAATAGAGTATATTAAGGCACTTCAGTTGGTAGGAATCCAGTAGAGATTTTAAAGCACCACAAAGTTCCCTCTTTTCTCTCTTTTTTTTTTTTAAATTTTTTTTTAATTTTTTATTTTTTCCCCTCTTTCTGGGGAAATCTGGTCCCTGATATGTACACTTTTTTTCCTTTTAGCTCTAAAAGAGCTTATGTCTCAAATCCAAATGAAGAGATAAAAGCAGAAGCTCTGCAAAAGCTGGCATTAGAGGAAAGAAAAGTTGCATGAGTTGCGGAGAAAGACAGGGTAGGGTCATTTCCTCTGATCATCAGCTATTCTAATTTCTGCTTCATAGCTGTGACTTGGCTTCATGACTTGTGAGTTTTCTGTCAGCTTCACATCATCACCTGCAATTTGCATAATGTAAAACTCCAAGAAAACACTAGGTACGACAAGCTTAAATTAACCTTGTAAGGTGTGAGCTTCATTCTGGCTCATTAATTTCAAAGCACATGTAGTTAAAATATCAAATGGATAAAGAATGCTTTAAGCTGTAACAATGACTGTAATAAAAGTATGAAAGATTGTAACTTTAGTACTAAATCTGATAAGAATAACATTTGATTTTTGTGTTTAGTTGCCATTTCACATATGAGAAACATAAATACTGCAATGTAATCAGTTTCCTGTACTGAGGCACTGTCAGAAGCAGTGAAAAATCTGAAGATATCTTTGATTTTTAACTGTAAGCTGAAGAGGTATTATAAGTTCATTTGCTGAAACCCAGTCCCTACTGTCTAACTTTGATAGTGTTCTGAGTATCACAGATTTATGAAACAACTTTAGCTATTTTATCAGATAAAGATTCTTCTGTGTTCCTTAAGCCTGCTGTGGTCTAGTAATTAATCTAAATAGATTTCACTGGCTCTAAAATAGGGCATATGCACATGATCCATGGAAAATTATCCTGGAATGGTATCTTGGCAAATTAAAGATATAATTCATTGTTGCTTTCACCTTTACTGAACTTAATTATTGCCTGGGCTGTTTCAGAGATGTTTTAAGGAATAACAAATTCCAGCATGCTAACACTTACTGTGGTACCATTAACACAGCAACATATAATGTGTTCATCATCTGCAGCTCACTCAGTCTATAACAGTCAGTGACACTCAAGGTTCAGCAGTTATGGGTTAGGTTATTTATTGATAACAAATACTGGTAAGTATAACAAATCATAGAATCATAGAACAGTTTGGGTTGGAAGGGATCTTCAAAGGTCATCTAGTCCAGCCCCCCTGCAAGAAGCAGGAACATCTTCAACTAGAAATGGGTTGTAGGGCCCTATAGAATGAAGTTATCTAAACCTGACAGAAATTTATCCTATTTTCTAAGGAAGATCTTGAATAAAAATTTCCCCAAATTTGCCTTATTTTCCTGGATAAATCTAGGTTGAATGCCACCAAATAGCTACTATTACATAATTAATATTTCTGAGATGCTCAGGCAGCTCCCAGGGCTATGTCTGTACTATTAAATACGAGAGTCAATAGTGAGCTTGACCTTTGGACTTTGGTCATATGTACTACTAAATTGTCATCCCTATTTTTGGCTCGGTTATAAAATATTCTGACTAGTTCTATCCAAAACAAATATGTCAAGTACAGTGGGTTAACCATGAGCAGTGTAGGCTCAAACCTGTGTTTGACTATTTGATCTCTGACCAAGGTATCAGCCTATGTCCTTCCCTCTTTTATTCAGTAACACAGACATAGTCTTTGAACGATGTCACAAGCTTCTCTAACTTGAGACGGGAATTAAATATATTCAATGGCCTAGATTGCAAGGAAAGAAAATTAAACATTATTTAAAAAAATACAAAATCAGGCCTATTGTCTTATTTGTCTTCCCTCACCATTAATATATTTAGGAGTACATTAGGCCAGGTCTTTAGGTTTTAGCACAGGTGTTTCTAACAGTGTCATGGTTTCATGTAGATTTCTGCTGGAAGTCATAAGAGTTTTCTGTGTGATATATTAGTATACAGACTCTTTTTAAATCATTTGTGCGCTGCTTGTCCACTTAATGAGGTAATTCAATAGGTACTGCACTCTGCCAGTCCTAATGTCTTCTTTACATCTTTTGGTCTGATGACTGCATATTCCATTTGTGAATTATTCAAGTAGGCTTTTGACCTATGCTTACCAGTTAAAAGTATGGGGTGAGGCATTACTGTAGTGCTTGATCTTTGCTTTGAATGAGTCATAAAAGCAGTTTTCTGTGGAGACTAAGGCAAGGACTCCAGTTCTTGTGAAATCTGAAGTCCCTTATTTTGTGTCTCACATCTCTCTTATAGTCTACTAAGTGCTAAGCAGTAACTTTCCACTGTTTTACTCCTTATCATCCCAATTTAGCAAAGCTACTGAGGGTTACAAATATTCACATTGTTTGGTCTGTCTTTGAGATGCACATCCTGCTTTATCTTGCAAACTGCTTGCTTTGTTTTGCTAACCGATCTTTACCCTTCATCATTCTCTTCGACGTTCCCAAGGCTTAAGCACAGCCAGGGCAGCAGCACCTGGTGTTTTCTTCACTGTTCCCAGGGTTTAAGCCGGACGAGGGCGATAACGCCTGCATCCATTTCGTTAACTGTTTCTATCCTGTCACCCATAGTTTTCATTTCAAAATTATAATGCTTCAGAAAAGATACTGCAGCTTAATTTAAATGCAAGGAAGTTGTTTGCACTGTAGATTCTTTGTTGTAGGACTTCCTGTCCTGTTAACTATGAAAGGCTACATGCACTGAAAATTCGGCTGGTTTAATGAGAGATTTAGATAAAACAGACTCTCAAAGATCTTCAAGATTCTCAAGAATGTTGAACATGGTGTATAGTGCATAATGGTGTAATTCAAGCGGTCTTTTTTAAGATTCCATCAAAGTTTATTTTAGGAATAAGGTCTACGCTAAATGTGTGGCAAACACGCTAATCGGGAACTACTTCTGCAACCCATTTAGAAATGAAAGCAAACACTGCAGAAAGTAGTAAGTGTGGCTTAGTTTGCTTAGTTTGCTGCAGACTGAAAGGAGCCTATCATGTTTTAACTGAGATAAACAGACTTTTGTCTTTCTACAGCGCTTTTTAGAGATCTCAGCTTTAGCCTTCAAAATATCTTCTGTATTAAAATGTTCTGTTTTGACCCCACTAAGTTTCAGTCATAGGAATATTATCATATTTTGAATGCAATTCTCAGAGATATTCAGTAGTGTGGATTTGGGTACTGCATGTAAGGCCTTAGAACTTAAACAGAGGAAATAGGACAAATGGTAGGACAGTAGAAGGAAAAAAATCTGATGTTTCTATCTCAGCTTTGGGTCACACAACAACTCAGAATTAAAGCAAGTGGTAAACACTGAAGAACCAATGCATATTTCCTCTTTTCCATCCCAGTGTCCTATTCACTGGGCATAGTACTGCTAGAGGATGATTTTTCCTCTCCTGATTTCAGAAAGTTACCCTCACTGTTGTTTATGGACTGTGTGTCTTCTCATTTACCCAGAGTGAGCCACATTCCCAATGTCAGCATAATTTCAAAGTGTCAGGAAGAGAGTGATAGAAACACATCACATTTCTTCCAAACCCTCACAAATTGCATTTTCAGTAAGATGGTAGTATCTGAAACTGTTCTTTTAATAGTAATAATGTGTGTGGTCATGTGTAATGTGTAATGTGCAGGAGTATAATTGTGGCAAAACAACAGTTTTGCAGTTAATTAAATGCCTCAGCTGCACAAAAGCCATTTGTTGCTTTGTCTACTTCAGCACCATAGACATCCTCCTTTAAATGAAACAAATGTTAATTCTGGAAAATGTGATGCTCGAACCTTCAGTTACAAAGTAGAAAACCTTGACAGGAGATAATATTTTTTTACTTTTTTTTTTTTCCTGGGATGTCAGATTTCAATACTCTGCCTCAATATTTCAGATTATCCTCATTTCAAAACTAAGAAAATATAACTGGGCAGAGAAGTTAAGAGGGAAAGATACAATGCATTTTCATCTATTCAATTTTTCAACCCGTTTGGACTTTTGCAGCCTTGGAGACAGCCTATGCTTTTGTTGTGCAGGAAAGAATTTAAAGATTATTGAAAACCCATTAGTAACAGTTAGGAAGTCTTTACAGAGCTATAAAAAGTTGGAAGGATTTATATGGAAAAAAATTTCAGTGCAGTGTGTGTGGACTTAAATCTAAATTTGGTAATTTTAATAGTAACTACTGTAGAATGTAGGCATATACTGCACAGACTGTTAGCAGGAAGAAAAAAAGGAGGTTTTAGTCATAAAACCATGTACAATCTTAGAAAAATACAAGGAATGCATGCTAGGCTTTGTTTTGTTGGTTTGGTTAGTTTCTTTCCTATATCATATTCAAATATCCTTTTCTCAAGGTTGTTCTGTTTCTGAATGATTTTATCACTAAAATGTGGAGCATAAATGGCATTTACTGTCCTAGGGTGGATGCCTAACAGTATATATGACACACCATGCTTTTTGTGCTAATGTAGCTGTAGTCAAAGTTTTGCTATGAATCTCAATTACAATCACAGCTGTTTTATAGCTACCTTAATGTGCCTATCTTCTAAAATTGATCTGAATAAATGTATATTTGAGTTAGGAATATTCCAGTGGAACAATAGACCCTCTAATCTGGGAAAAAGATCTACATCTGAAGAAACAGTTTATGACCTTTCATTATCCTTGTAGTTCTCAAAGACTTCCATGCAACTACTATTAGATGGTGTAGAGTACTCAATTGAATAGGCGTATTTGCTTGTTAGAATCATAGAATCAAATAGGTGGAAAAGACCTTTAAGATCATCAAGTCCAACCATTAAAAAAGACTCCAAATTAGTGAAGACATATTTCAATACAGAAATATACTTAAGCAACTGGATACAGGTAAAAGTAAACCAAATAGCTTTAATGACAGAAGGCACAAAACACTCTAAACGATGAAGCTCAAAGTCTAGCAGCACTAAATATTTCATCTGTGCTATAAATGCTTTAGGTTTAAAATTTGATAGTACAATATTTTTTGACACCATGACAACAGTCTGTGAAAAGAAAAGAACACAGTCCTTGTTTTCAGCTTTTATAACTATGCATTGTAGTCTGCTGGGACAGTCAGAATTTTGTTTTAATTTATATAGGAGAAAAGATTTGAGAAATAAAAATCCCACCCCCAAACCTGCAGTTATCATCTTTATTTCCATGTTCAATAAAGTAAATGTCTGATTAGTTTCCAACATATTTCAGGAAAGGTACTTATTTCAAATATCTATAACACATTTTAGGGTGCTACAGTGGTGATAACTATTTGTGTGTAGCTGCTACTTGAAAAAAAAATTGAAACAATCCAGATCCTACAGGAAATGAATTAACTAGTCTTAGAGAAAAAAAAAAATCAAAAACAAAAAAAAAAATAACCCCTTCTCCCCCACCAAAAAAAAAAACCCTACAACCCCCAAAAAACCCAGATCAACAAATGAAATTGTGCTAAGGGAAGAATTGCATTTATCTTTTCATTATGTATCTTCTGTCTGGTAAATACTTATCTACTACATCAAAGTACTCCATTAATCTCCTTACATGTATTAAGGTATTAAGCAATCTATCATGATCACCGCAAGGTAGATAGTGCTAGAGGCAAATTATCTAGGCATATGATGTTGATTAGCTTGAAACTCCTCATCTTGGATATACTCAAACCCACGGTGGGCATATTAATTCAGGGAAGTTCACAGCACTTACATATGATCTAAAAAGGGGGATTTTATGTCATAGAATTAAGCCAGATAAGCAGATATTTCACATTAAAAAGGCATGTTTGAAAGTGGCTTAACCTACATTCACATTATAAGTTATAGAGAAGTAGCTTATGCAACTATTTATAGTTGCAATACATTTCTTTATTCAATACCACAGTATAGTTGCAGTATGTGTCTGCAGAATGAAAGGAGGAGCCACAAGACACTCCTGAAGGGTTTCTTTCATTTGTTTTTGCTTTCTAAGAAGAAAGGAATTCAAGTAAAGTGTGGTTGTTCCTTGTGCATGAAGATTCTGAACCATATGAAGAAGAGAAGATAACACACTGCCAGGGTCTGATTGGAGAAAACTCCAGTGCTAGACCCTGTTTCAGTTCATGATCCCAAGAGTGAAATTAAGATGCAAACGAGGTCAAGTACTTTAATTGATTAGTTGGTTTATAACAAAAGAACAATTATTATGAAAAAGGGAAATTATTGTAATAAAGGGGGCAGCGATGGGGCAGATTCAAAAAAAGGTAGAAAATGGAACAAGGATTTGGGGTGCAGAGAGAGAGAGAGGTAGCCACCACCGTGGATCCAGCTGTGTCCTGGGAATCTGCTGTGGTCGTCAGTGGTGGGATTTCTTCAGGGCTCATAGTCAGTATTGAAGCAGAGTGTCCTCCAAGAGTCCATCAGAGGTGGGTGTCCTCGTGGAGGCATCCTTCTGGAGTCCCCTTGAAGGTACCCTGTGGAGTTGCCCCCATGGCTATGTCTCATGGAGGGTGTTCCTCAGGGTCCATAGTAGTCATTGGCAGATAGTGTCCTCATGGAGGTGTCCTTCTGGAGTCATCCTCATGGCAATGGCTCCCTGGCAATGTGTATTTTGGTGATGTGTCTCTCGGTGATTACCTTTTCCGCTTTTGTGAAGAGCTGGGGGGAATACCTCTGCTCTTCATGTCACATATTACAGGTTCCTGGTGGACCAGTTTCCCTGGTCTTGCAGCAAGCTCTTCAACTGGATTGCATGTGTCTGCACACACATGTGTCTGCAGCAATTCTTGGGATAATACCTCACACCTATCCTGATAAGGGACAGAAGAGTCTTAGCTCTTTCTCACTTATCCCTCAGACGATGGATGGTGGAGTCCCAGTTCAGCTTCTCACACCCTTCTCCTAGGCAATGGATATTGGAGTCTTATCTCAACTCCTCCCACCCATCTGTGAGACAAAAGATAGGTGCATTTCCATGTCAGCTTCTCAGACTAATCTTTGAGACAATGGACAGTAGAGTCTGATTTCAAATCAGCCTCTCTCACACACTAGTCTGTATTCCAAGGAGTTGGCCTAGCAAATAAAAGAAGCATTTGGGCTGTAGCAGAGGACTGAATGTTCTTCAAAATTACTTTAAGTGTAAGATGGTAGTAGTGTCTTGGGCTTTTTCTCACCAATTCCTACATCTGAACCATGTCCTGTAAATCTGAACCAGAGAGGAGTAAGAAACAGATTCACCGTGCATTTTCACAATACTTAGTGTGATCCCACATACTCATGTAGCCTGCTAAATCCTATTCCTGGTAGCCATGTGAACCTACATCAGGATCAAAGGATAGCCAGGTAATGCTAACCAAACATTAGACATGAATGGGACTTTCTGATAAAATATCAAATGTTGAGGGTAGGACTTCTGGACAGTGCAAACTTCTGTGCAAACTTCAAAGAAACCGTAATCAGTGCAGTCATCTTAGCTCCTAGACAAAGCACGATTGTCCCCTTAATAATTAAGTAGATAAAGTGTCAGATTTCATTTGAAATAAAGTAAAACTGAGTTCAGGATCTTTCTTTTATAATATATACAAAAGCTTTCAGTCACATGCCACTGTAAATGAGATTTTATCATCCCTGCTGGAATAGTTTCGCTTGGTGTAACTAATTAAAAATTTACAGGAACAGAGAGTGTAAAAAATAACTCTGTGATAGAGGTTATGACATTTATGTGGGAGAAGAAAACCTTGGGATAAGTTCTCAAACTTAGAATGAAGCAGATTTGGATCAGGGCGCCCTCACCATAAGCAAGTGCTCTAAACTTGAGTGATAGGTTATACTGCTTTGAGGCTGTCACATTGGAAATTACTCTAAAGTTGATGACTTCTTAGAGTCCAGAAAAAAAGAGCTTTAGTCATTTCTTGAACTTTTACATGAAGTGAGACAATTCTTCTCATTCAACTTTTATTCAATGTATTAAATTTCCACCAGATTATTTCACTGCAGTTAAAAAAGGAAAGAGATGAGAGAGTTTGTGAGTATTGACCTATTTGTGTCTTCATTAACATTTCTATTTGGTTATTAGGTAACAAGGAACTGTGAAAATAGAAGGTTCAAAAATAAACTTTAGCTAATAAACAACATGCAGAACTGAAAGAGCATGCTGAACAAGAAAAAGAGCATTGACAGCCTATATAATTACAGTGTTTGAAAGGATGTTTCTTTCAGTTACCGAATCTGTTTGAATATAATGATACTTTTCAGTTCTCTGAACCAGAAGACCTAGGATGAGTCAGAAGAGCAAGCAGTAACTTACATTATTATATGTCTCAAAGGAAAAAATAAATGGAATTTAGAAAGAGAAGGCATAACATCAGAAACAACAAAGTCATTATAGCACCACCAATAAGGATGGGGAAACTTCTCTATTGACTTTCATTTGTAAACTGTCCACCCCCTCTCTGATGTGAAACGTTTTGCTGGAAATCTGTGAATATGTTTTGTTCTGATACTTCAGAATTTCCATTTCTTGTCTTGGCAGATCCTGAAGTGGCAGAAATGCATTAAAAAAAAAAAAAAAAATAGAGGAAAAATGTGTTGGGCAATAAGCTATGTAATAATTTTCAGACTTCAAAACAGAACTTCTTGATTCAGGTATGACTTAAAATCAGGATTTGTTAACTTATTTATTTATTTATTTATTCTCAAGTGACTGATTCTCTTTTCTATTTCCAAAGAGGAAGCTGGAACTGAAGCTTAAAATTTCAGGACTGTCTACCTTGCATTATAGAGTAAGATACCCATGATAACTAAACTGGTTTGGATGTCAGCTATGAAGTATCTGCAGCACAATAGAGGTTGACTTACGTCATCAAGGTTCTTCACAGTACCACAATTGGAATGACTCTAATTTTGCCCATTATTTTGGTATAACCGGTCAGGTATTCTTCAATTTGCAAATGAATTCAAATGAAAGTTAAATGAAAATAAAAAATATATATAAAAAACTAAACAAAAGACAAACAGGAAAAAAAATCACAACCCATTTCTCAGAATAGAATAACATCCTCAGAAAAGTTGGGGTTTTCTTTAGGAATTATGAGTAGAGTTGCATCTACATTTCTTGAGTGGACAACTTACCAAAATGGTGGTCTTTGTTAGCAGTCTATCACTTCTGTGAATATTTGCTATTTTTTGTGATAAATAAAACACCCTTTTCTTTCGACTAAGAGAAACTAAAATGCAGTGAAAGACGGATGCAAAAATCCACCCTCTCTTAACCAGTCGAAGTACATCAACTGTAAAATGAGAAAAAGGAGAAAGAATATATTCAAGAGACATAACGATTTAAAATATATCAGACATAAAGGCTGGGAAAAAGTTGATGATAAACAGATACATATATACCCTTTTAACAAACTAACCTATAAAGATAATTTTATGTAATTTGAAAACAAGAAATATGATTTACAGCAGCATGAGATTCAAGTGAGAACTAAATACTGTATTTCATATGCTTTTCACCTAGATTTTTGGAGAGGCATTTCACACATTGTTTTGTGAATTGCTAGCATCTATAATCCCACCACTGAGTCTGTTTACAGCATAGCCTGCAGTGCAGGGAAGAGACACCTGAACCACCACATGTGCCAGAAGCAGTGCAGCACTGAGTTCAGCATGAGTTTATACCTTCTACTAATGTAATCACAATACAGACAACTCTCCATTATTGATGCTAATTGGAGCTTGGCAGAGTTTTGAAAACAGAGGTAAAGCTATGGTTTCCACACTAAGCTAACTTGCTCAGGATCAGCCACATGAACAGCCCATTTGGCTCCATGAAAGATATACTATCCAAATGTGTGAAGCCACTTTGGGTCTGAAGCTGTGTTCTTGATGTACAGCATCTAAGCCTATGAGCCCTCCAGCTATGCCAGCATGCATGGTGTGAAGACAGCTGGAACAGCTCATGATCACTGGCAAGGGCTCAGCACAGGATGGAAGCAGTTATAAAGCTTTTGGGCAAAAGATGGATGTCATTGCACACGTATGGCTCTATCCCAGTAAAGCAATCCATACAGCATGTGAACTAGCCTGCCAAGGTCAACTCAGATTTTTTGCACCTCTGGCATGATTTAGCTAGAGCATGGATAGCTACTTCTCAGATTATGCTGAAGTTACTAAATTTGAGCTGCCTCTGACCAGCTGCAAGTGTTACTAATGTTGTATGCATCTGAGCTAGTCAGCCCAGCTCCCTGTGTCGCCAAATATATGGCCAGAAAAATAACACCTTTCAGGTGGTGAGCTATTTGTTTATAATCCTGATCAGAATCACTTTTCAGTAGGCCTATCTCTCTACAATGAATAAAAAGAAGCCTCAAGTGTCTAGCTCAAGTGTGGACTTCTGTTACTGATGTCTAGAGTTAGCATCACCCTTGGCATCTACCGTGGGTCCCCTGGAGAAGTACAAGAAATCTGCATTTGGTCTTTCTACAAGAAATCAACCATTTCTTGTAGAAAGAACAAAAAAAGGTCACTTCCCCCTCTGTATTTATGGATTGACATAGGAAGGACATGTTTTGCATGTCTGGATTTCACAGAAGCTGGTGAGAACTGATGTTATTTGACCCTGTGAGACATCCATTTTCATCATCAATTTAGTAGTAATCAGTAAAACCAGTTTCTATGCACTGATATAAAATACAACAGTGGCTTCCGGACAGTGATCCTGCCTATTACTATGTCCATAACATCAAAGCTAACCCACTTATTTTGTGAGTTTCTTAGGTACTTGTGACACTCATCTAAAATGTTAGATCACTCTGCTATTCAGATAATTATGGATGCAGAGGGAAATACACAAACTGTCACTTAATTGAGTGGTCAAAAAGTTAGTACCTACATCTGAAGGACAGGTTAGGATAAATGAACCTCAGCTAAAGAGGCCATATGATAGGTTTGTAAATAAGTGCACATACTATATTCATCATGAGAGTTGCAAAGTACTTAGCCTTGAACTTGAAGAAGGGGGTAAGAGGAATGCTGGGTAGAGTACTTCAGATATTCTTTGATGCACCTTTATTTTGCTGAAAATAAAAATTAACAAAAATTGCTTTCTGAGGGAAAAGACAAAATGAGCAAAGGGAAAAGGCCAATTTCAACTCATCTCGTATTTTGAAAGACAAAATATCAGGCTGTTGAAATGTACCAGTTTTACACCTTTAAAAGTTCAAATTAGTAGCAGCGAACGCTTTTAAGAGTAGAAAAAACATTTCTTGCCCGCATCTAAATTTACTACCATTGTAAATATCATGTTCATCATTTTAGCTGAAGGCAGTCTGAGAACAATGCTCATCTAAACACATGGTTTACAGGTGAAGAATTTGGGTTTTCAGACACCTACATGTTTCAGAAACATGTGAGAAACTGGCCATTGCTTATTAATATCACAGCAATGGATTTTTTTTTTGCAAAATATTAAATGATTGTTTAAAGAAGACAGCTGTAAATTTGCACATTATTAAATTACATTGTAAGTATTTACGATCATATTAATTGTAATATTGTTTAGTTATATGTCTACTGTTTTAGAAAATTTGCAGAGCTGCTGTAAGACTCTATCAATATATTTTTTAAATAAATGCCAGTTCAGAGTTAGGAAACTGTTTGGATAAGGGTTTGATACAGTGAATGGACTCTGTATGTTCTGATCACTGTATTTGTTTTCAGACAGTAGTACATAACTGAAATGGTGTACGTCAACATCAACTTTCTGTAGCTGACAAAAATTCTGAAGATTGCACAGTGTAACTGTGGTGGGGTGACCCCAGCCAGCAACTAAGCTGACCTAGGCACTTTCTCACTACTTCCTAGCAGAATGGGAAAGAATCAGAAGAGTAAAAGTGAGGAAACTCATGGGTCAAGATAAAGAATTTAAAATGTGAAGCAAAGCTGCACACACAAGCAAAGTAAAAAGGAATTTATTCAATATTTCCCATCCATAGGCGGATGTTTAACCACCTCCTGGAAATCAGGGCTTCAGCATGCTTAATGGCTACTTGGAAAGACAAATGCCATAACTCCAAAATTTCCCCCTTCCTCTTCTTTTCCCCAGCTTTTATTGCTAAACTTGGCATGACATGATATGGTATAGGATATCAATTTGGTCTGGTGGGGTCACCCCTCCTGTCTATGTCTTCTCCCAGTTTCTCGTGCACCCCTAGGCCTATTCACTGCAGGGCCAGAGTGCTAAGGTGAAAACCTCAATACTGTGCAATTACTGTTTAGAAGTAGCCAAAATGCTGTTGTGTTATAAACCCTCGTTTAGTCACAAATTCAAAACAGAGCACCAAGGAAGCTGTATGAAGAGATTTAACTCCATCTTTTCCAGATCCAGACTCCATCTTTTCCAGACTGTTGTGGTTTAAGCTTAGTCGTAAATTAGACAGAGCATGTAGCCTGCTTGTTTTCCCCCCACAACCTGTCCT
>WYDI02010556.1:0-19259 GCA_009867235.2 Psittacus erithacus | reverse complement strand
CTATATCTAATCTATATCTATATCTATCTATATCTATATCATCTATATCTATATCTATATCTATCTATATCTATATCTATATCTATATCTATCTATATCTATATCATCTATATCTATATCTATATCTAATCTATATCTATATCTAATCTATATCTATCTATATATCTATATCTATCATCTATCTAATCTATCTATAGCTATATCTATCTCTATATCTATCTATATATCTATATCTATATCTACATCTATATCTATCTATAGCTATAGCTATATCTTTATCTATATCTATCTATATCTATATCTGTCTCTATATATCTCTAGTTTCAAGGCAAAATGTTAATTTCAAGTGCACTAGAGTTTAGAAATTCAAAGTGCATGTTTCTTAATGATCACTCTTCAACAATTTTTGCATATTTTAAAATAATTCTACTTCTGTATGATTATTTTTCTGTCATTGAATCATTCTTACCATATTTTTGGCAAAATTAGAACAATTGACTATTGATCTCATGAAGAAAACCTACTTAATTTGCTGAAAAAGTACATATTAGTTAGCTATTGGAACATTTTGCATGACAAACCAAAACATGATTCTTTCCTGGGTGCAGATTGTAAATGTTGTGTTAAATAGGACTTTCTATAGTTTCACTGTACTGGTCAGCTGTGTGGAAGACCAGGAAAACAAAAGGCAGACCTTGTTAAATTACCTTCTTTTATCTTGCTATAGTCATCATAGCCTTCAGTGAATATTTGTATTTGGAGAAACTTTATTGGCTACAATAGAATCTGTAAATCTGAAGTTATTTACTGCTTTTTCCAATTTATGGATCTAGTTACTCCTGATTTAGGGTATGACTTTATAAAGACTTGAATGCAAGAGTGACTTTAGAAATACTGAACCTTGGATGAAGTTATTCATGTGCACGGATTAATATTTTGGATGAGGAATAACATCATTAACTTTCTTGATAGTTCATTAGTGCAAAACTGGGAGAAAACTACCAGTGACTTCATCATGTATTTTGTTCTAGAAAAAAACACACAGAAACTTCATTCATTACAAGATGACATCATTTGTCTTAAGACACTTCTTTTTCCTCTTTGTTTTAGTAAGGCCAGAATTCTGACCAGGTCTCCTGTAGATCTGAGATGTTTTAAGAATTAGATAGCTTTTTTTGGTTATTTACTGACCAGTTCCTTTGTAATTGCTACAGCAAATGAGATGTTCAAGCTGATTCTTGCTACATCTTGAGGGATTTAATTTAGGGCTTAGACTAAGACTTCACATGTATGCTCTGAGAATGAGACAACATGTAAATACACCACTTTGAGAATAACTCAGGTTCATAACAGTAATTATGAATGGATCCTATGCATACTTGGGGAACAGTCTGCTGGATACTGTTAACCCTTCCTGTGAAATCTCCACTTTGTTGCAGAATGCCCTGCAGATTCAGATCTTTGAATGATGCAGGTGAGAAATAGAAGGGAAAAGCAAAGAACAAAATATATTTGCCAATGAGATGTAGAGAGAATAGAGATCATTCCAGATGAGAAAAGACATGGCGTAAATGATCCTTGCCAGAACTAAGGGAAGCAGAATAGGCTTTTTATTGCCTCATGGGCACTAGTGCAAAGCAACTGGCTTTCCTCCTACGGACTCAATGCATTTATGCTGGCCTGGTTTAAGTGAAGTTGGTTATCTACAGTGCAGAAAAAGGGCAAACCTGGTCCAATTTGTGGAAGGATTGGAACACACACTGAGAAAAGGACTTAGTTGCCTTCTGGGTGGAGCAGGAGCATGATGCAAATACCTTGTTCCTTCTCCTGGAACTCCATTTATTGGTAGGACAGGAAAAAAATGGGAAGGAATTCTCTCACTCTCTCCTTTTTTTCTTTTCTTTTTTTTTTTTTTTTTGTGTCCTTTCTCTAGGTGTCTGGCTGATCTATTTGGTTCCTTCATTATGCACAGGCTGAAAGCTGTATGCACTTGCTGTTCAGTTTCAGTTATAACCGTACTTCACCGGTGACTCCTGAAATCTCCATGTTTTCACAAATATTATCTCTGTAGAGATAAACATAGGTTGCTTGAGCTGCTTGACTGGGTTAAAAATAATCAACTTTTATACACTGAAGAACAAAAGAGAATTTGAAGGGTTGTTTGAAAATCTCTGTGAAAAAGGATTCTGCTACTGAGATGCCTATAGCCGATAAGTGTCTGGTATTTCTTGTAGCCTGCTAGTTTAGTGAATAAGATCCCAGACAAGTTAGTGACTTTGGAAAAAAGATCTGCCTTTACAGCTGGCTAATTTAGCTCACTTATTCTCCTCTTCTCCCTACATTTTTTCCCAGAATTTGTATTTTCATCATTTAGTCTCTGTGCTTCAGGCTTTTGATACATCATTATGAACCCTTCTTCCTCCCCCCACCCCCCCATTTTTAAAGGAAAGATTTTCTGTTTTAGGGCCAGTTCTACAAGGTCTAAGATAATAACCATGAGGATACAAAACAGTGGACTTCATATTTTGGTCCTGAATCTATTTTGCTGATTACAGCAGGAAACTATGAGTGGAGGCTGATTGCTGGAGAAGATCCTCAGTCTGGGTCACTGGTAAAGGCAATGATAAAGTATTTGCTCTACTTTTATTTCTATAGCATAATTTTCCACCTCTTTCTTGTGGAGTAACCCATTCTTTTGTATTTCCAGTCTAGAACTTGTTCCTTTCACAATTAGACTGGGGTTGGGGAATGAGTAAGAAGGGGACGTTTGAAGCTTTTTAATAGTTTTGTTAAAGAATGAGTGCATATATGTACATGCTGAAGATTTTGCCCAGAATATGACGGGTATGTAGTTACCTTCTTTGTGAGAAGGAATTAAAATCAAACCCTCTTGAAAGGAAGAATTTCTTTTATGTGGCTTTTTGTTCTCTGGATTGCCCTGGATTACACAGAGGGATTTAGTGGTTGCAGAATGTAGCCAGGTTTCCAAGTACTGACAGTTGGGCAGGATAAAACTAGGCCTTGTACTTGAACAAGAAGCTTGGACAGTTTTGTTTTCAGTACATTAGTAGATCCTTTCTCTAAATTCTTTCGCAGCATGTTAGATGAGCTTATTAACCTATTCATCAGAATACTTAGGAGTATGTTTCATGTCATCTGCCCATGCTGTGCAGCTTGCAACATTGAACACTTGATGTTGCATAGCCTCATAAGCAAAACTAGCCATTTTCAAGCATTGTTTTACGATAATGGCTAAGGGGTTGAGCACTGCTGTGTAGCAATGATGAGAACATGCAGAGATGGAAAGGGTCTCAAGGGAATCAAATTTCAAATTGAAAGGACTCAGGCTGTTTAGGGGAAATGCCATGAACTTGTGGACTACCTTGTTTTGAGCAGGCACTACCTAGAACAGCACTATACAGGCATGTAATGGGCCTTTTCTCACTTTATTTGCTCTATGCAGGTTCTGCTTGGACTGGAATTGTTTACATGTCAAGAACTATTAACTCTTGTTACTTCTGAATTAGAGTATGAAGAGCTCTTCAATAGTCACGATTCAGTCTTAAGATGTTCTGGTCATCTGCAGTTCCTTTAAAAACAGGAGGCTCAAATCCTCAGCATTAGCCTGGGTTTTGCTTCTCAGTAAAGAAGTTTAGTGATTTCAGAGGCCAGATATCTCCAACTTTTTTTTCTGGATTTCCCAAGCCTCTGGACTTGAATCAGCAGGAAACAGTTCTATTTTGCCATTTTTGCCCATGCTAAAAATCCTTTAACCTCATAATACAAGGCCAGATGTAAGATTTTTATGTGAATGCTACCACAGGCACTTAGAAAATACAATTATTTCTGTTTATTTAACTTCTTTAATTAGCAGTCTGACATTTCTTAACTGCTCTCAGAGCCAGGATTCATTTGCAGTCTTAAGCATTTTAATTGGTTTTTTTGGCATAAGCAGAGAGGTATTTTATGAAATCACTTGAGGTTTTACAGATTATTATTTATTTTAAAATCAAGAAATTATTCAGAGAGGAGGATTTGTTCTAAAAATTCCCACTGGAGGAAAAAAATACTGAAGTTTAAATATCTGCCAATCTTGCTCAAGACTTTGGATTATCTTTTATTTATTCTGAAATTGTTTTTTCTTATATAAGCTGAAAAATCCCCTACTACCTTACCTGGCAAATGAAAAAAAGCCCTTTATGCAATCCTCCAAACCCATTCTCAAAACTTAGGGTCTTAAATGGATCTATGCCATCTCTTCCTCTTCACTTTGGCAGCTCTGACTTGACATTTGGCAGTTACAGAACTAAGTGTGAGCTTGTAATTGGAATTCAGGGATCACAACAGAGATCTCATGTTCCTTGTTTTAATAAAACTTCCTGATACTGTGTGATGTTGCAGAGGTGGTATCTGAATACTGGCTCTCCAACATTTCTGATGAGGTACCTAGAGTCTGTAGAAGGAAACAGCTTTATAAAGATATTTTATTTACTTCTTTCTGTTGTGACTAGAGCATTCTTTAATGATGACACTAGAGGTATTTTTGCTTGTGTTATTATAATAGCTTCACTATTTCTATAATATCCCTCTGGATAAACAGGCAATATTACTTCTTGCACTGGGAGAGTTCTCAGCCAAAGGGTAGCAGAATTAATCAATGAGGAGGTACTGTGTTCATTTGTACTATATAAAAGGTCTGAGAGCCCCTAAAGAGCAAAGCACAAAGCATTTGCTGACTGGCAATGTTATGAACTTTGAAATTGAACCCGCTTGCCAATGAAGAAGGGAGGGGAGAGAAAAATAAGAATGACAGGGAGAAACTGATTTAAAGATGAAGTTAGCTGGTAGCAGAAGATATAGGTAATAGAAACTAGAGAATCACTTAAGGAGTTGTACTTTGTTCTTCTATAGATATAGCTCCCCCTCTCCACTCAGGACTTTTGCCCATAATCCTTTCTGACAGGCCCTTTTCATGCATTTATCCTTGTTTTGATTTGCTTCATTAGTGGAAATCATTTGGGGAGTATATCCTTACTTAGTGAAGAGACAGAGATTTCGTTTTTTGCGGGGAATCCTGGGAGTGAAATCTTGCAGCTGAATTCGGCTGAAAACCCAGGTTGTTGTGCTTCTGCTGCCATTTAAATCCATGCTGTTTAAGATGATTAATAATTTCTAAGGAATTCTCCCTAACCCCCATCCCTCACTCCTCATGTGCCTGTACCTCTCTGTCAGTCATTGAAACAGAATTAAAATGCCTTCTTAAAGGCAAGGTACATTATGTTTTTTGGAGGATGATGTTTATTTTCCCCAGACTTGTCATGATGTTGCTTTTATGAAGATGGTGCGCTTTCTTTTTATAACAGCTTTTCATTTAATCCAGACTTGGATTTGTTTATATCTATTGCAGTCTGTTTCCCTGCGCATTTCTTATGCAGCTCTAAATTTGAAAAAGAGCCATTATTTTGACATTTTATTTGGGCTAGATTGTGAATAAACCTAATTAGGCTCTGTCACACTTCTTTTTGACAGTCAACACAAAGTTATTTCTTTATGATATAAAAAGCTCTTTTAAAATGGTTCCCTTTTAATTACTCCTGAAGATGTTAATATCTGAATAAGGCTGTAAATGTCAAGTCTCAATGAGTCAGACATAAAATGTTAGAAAGCAAACTATCTCCTAATGTTCTCATTCTGGCCCAACCTTTGTGAAGTGCCAAGAGCTTCTTTGTAGGTGCTGAGCGCATTTTCCTAGAATAAAAGACAGGGAAAGCTGAAATTGCCTAGCACTTTGCAGCACAACCCTATATCAAACAGCTTGCATTAACCCCAAATATGTCTGATCTCTGCACAAAAGAAGTTGTGAAACTTTTACAAGAATTAAGTATCTTTTTATAAGTGATGTCTTCATTTTTGAAAGGCAGAGCCAAAGCCGGGTTGCATTTCATGTGCTGGTCCCACATTATTATCTATTTGGATATAAAAATTAAACTAGCAAGAGCTACCTTGTAGGAGGATATCTGCATAGAGAGGGTTCAGTGAGAGGTACCTGAAAAGAGAATTATAGAGCTATAAAGGCGTCCTTAGATATGTGTACCCATACTAGCTCTGCCCAATACTTTATGCTCCCTCCCATCTTTCCTGCTTTGAGCTGCACTGTGGCATGTTAATTAGAACTGATTTTTACTTGGAAAACAGATGTAGAAAACTGTGGTAAGTGGGAAAAAGCAGCAGACCATGGTCCCGATTTTATAAATATCTTAATTTTCTAGTGCTTCAGTATTTCCAGAACATTAACAGCATTATTCAGATTCAGGAGGAAACTTGCTTTTTCCACAAAATTTTTATTCTTCTTTCCTCTGTCCCATTTCTTTATCAAGCTCCAAGGGTCTTGAGACAGGTCTCCTTCTGCTTGTGCCACCTGACTTTTATACTCTGCTGTGTATATTCAGAGGGAAAAAAACCTACAGAGCTATTATTCCATAAGCATCTGGTGACAAAGGGAATACTAATCCTCTCCTAGCTTCAACAATTCTACCAGACTCTGTTTTTCTATGGAAAGAGGGCTTCAGCTCAATAAACTGCTCATGCAGTCTTTCTTGTTGCTTTTTCTTGAGATTTTCCTTTTGGTTTAAGAGACAGTGAAGGGCTGGGAAGGTGGAATTAAGCTGGGGCTCTTGAAAGGGGAAAATAGTCTTTCATTCCACTTGCATCTGTCCTTCCACATCCCTGATTTTTTCACAGCTGACTGGCAACTTCAGAAGAAGGTTTAGCTCATGCAAGGTCACTGCAATGTGAAGTAGAAGAAATCCAGACTAGTGTTAACCCAATCTGTTTTGTAGCTGTGTGACTTCACATCACAGTTTAGAATTCAGCCTTAACTTCCTCTCACTTGTTTCTGCTGTGGCTGCACCTCTTCTGTGAATTTAGCACACTGAGATGTCTGGCTGGAGTTATCTCTACCCTCTGGGCCTGTGCTAGTGGTCTCATTGTCTTGTCAGCTCCGTTTTCTGCACTGCTCTCCAATCATAGGTCCTGTTAATGCCCCTGTACCAGCGTTTTTATCTTGTGCCAGCTATGAGAAGTTTTTTATGGCCATCGTGGCTCTTAGTATTGTGGGTAGGTGGCATGTAATTAGTCTGTGGGTTTAACAGGTCGACAATTTTCCCAATGTACCTGTGCCCATATCGAAAGAATAAATTGTTTGCCTTTTCCATGTTTCCTGTGCACTTGGGCTTGTCTTTTGTGTTACCGTTTCACAGCACCAACTCAGACTTAATATGCTGTCCACAGAAATTCTTGCTAAACATTTTTTACCAGGTGACAGCCATTCGATAGCTTTGCTTCACACTATGGCTCTTGCAGTTGTTCTAATTTCTGTCGCAGGTGACTCTCATGTTATGTTGCAAATTGTCTTCCTCCCTTTACTCTCCACAGCATTTGCAGTTGTTTTCCCCTTTTAGTGAACCTGTGATTGTGACTTACAGACATTTGTTCTGCTTCATTTTGTTGATCAACATTAGTAAATTAGCAGTTTTCCTAGACTTGTGGGTACCTCCTACCAGTTACGCATAAGTCCTCACCATCCATTTACTGCTTCATCCATTTTGTGAGTTCTTCTGACTGTATTATCAAGCTCATTTGAATTAATTCTGTGACTAGGAGAGCCAAGATGTAGTAAATGCTGTTTGAAAAGGTGATTGCTACTTCATATCGCTGTGATAGGTTTTTAAAAAAGGAACCTGTCTTCAAAGAGTAACAAGCCTGAATTGGAATGTGAATTATAGACAGAAACTTCTAAACAAATATTATCAGCATTCTTTATACAGCCAATAAAGAATACAATAAAGTGAGTGGGGTTGGGGGAAATGGAGTTCAGATCACTAAACTATTTGTGCACTCTGACCCAATAGATGAAGACAATCTCCAAGAAATCCTGTGTGATGGGCAAGACACCACTAACATTCAACAGAGCAGAGACAATACAGAAAACTTTCGTTGACATTGTCTGCACTTCCTGATATACTCCATATTTTCAGTTAAAAATTCTAGCACAGGATAAAAGTTCTGGCTGAAATTTTTCAAGATTTTTCCTTGTCTTGGCTTCATTTTTAATTTATTTTTTTTTTTTTTTTTAGTCAAAGCTTTCACATACAGAAAAAAATAATGATTTTTTTTTTAAGGTGGGGGAATTAAAAGTAGATAGTGTTGCTGATGTTGAAAGCTTCTGTCATGCGTTTGATGTCTTCTGGTTTAACTACTTCGGTACTTTGCTTGATGTTTGTCTACTTTACATTTCATCAGGCCACATGCTTCTTACTGTAAAGTATTTCCTTGGCAGTCAGACCTCACCTTTCATAGCCTGGATTAGGCATTTCATCAGTAAACTGTCTCAAATGAGGTTTCATCTTTTCCAGATTGTTTATGAATACATAAGAGAGAGAATGGGCTTGGTATTGATCCCGTGAGATTTCATTAATAACTACTTTCATTAGAAAAACTGACCCTTTATTTCTGTTTTGTTTCCTGATTTCTAAGGAATTTTTGTTATTTGTTTTTTTTTCCATGTGAGAACTTCTGTCTCATTGCTTAACTTCTTCAGGAATGTACAGAGTGGGGGACCTGATCAAACTGACTGCAAATTCAAACAATCTGCATGGCCCAATGAAATGCTGCTTCAAGCTGCTGAATTGTTTTATTCACCTATGGGACAATTTTCACATCAGGCTGTGCTCTCTGAAAGGTTGTTTTGTAAAAGCCTCATTCTCTGGACAGATGAGTATCTTTGTCTAACACTTCCCTGTGATTCTCTGAATGAGGTCTCTGTCCTAGATATCTAGCTCAGCCAGAGGCAGGGCTAAACATTGCCACAGGTTTGCTGCTGTCTCAAAGAGGAAGTCTAGCAGGAGTTCTGAAACCACTGCTAAGTCTTGGTTGTGTGTATGATTGGGCACCACATACAAGCAAGACTGAACAATGATTTTTCTGCTTAAGACTGTTGTTTGAGATCATGCAGTCTTGCTGCTGGCTTGGATCTCCCTGCTGTATGTGTGATTATTTTTTCCATGTATAGAATGCAACATGGAGAACCAGAGTTTTGCTCTACTCTGTAATCCAGGTATTCCTGAAAGACAAGAATTTGGGTTCTGGAATTCTATTTTTAAGCATGATACAGAATGTTAGCTGTGAGTTGTATTAAAGCATTTCATCAGGTGATGTTAGATTAAGCTGTGTGTACAGACAGAGCCAATGGGAAAGCAATTTTTGTTTCTTTTTTTTTGTGAGCAAATGATGCAGCATCTGTCATATTTGTAGCAAACTCTGGGAAAATACTTGAAAAAAACCCCCAAAACTCAACCTTTTTGAGGAATGCTGAATCAGCACAAATTCTGGGCAACCTGTATAAGGTGAATTTCATAATGACTAAGCAAAGATCCTTTCTTTATAAATAGGATGTGCTGGGAGGCACTGGTTCTTATATAGGACGTGCTTTGTTCAGAGTTGTGCAATCATGCGCGCAGAAAAGACTGCTGCCCTTAAAAATATGTACTCTTCTAAAGTGGGAAATGATCAAAAAAAGATTCTTTTAAATTAAAAGCTGATTGATTTGTTATTGCACCATGCAGCCAGATATCTTTTCTTCTTTTAAGGCAAATGTGTTTAATGGTTTTCTCCTTCATATTTTAATATTTGAATCTAAATTATTGTACTGAATAACATCAAGCCTGAAAACAAACCCCGAAGAATGCTAGCAACATACTGAGTTATAAGACAAATGACAAAAGCAGTTACTTTCTTATGGCTAACTATTGGACAGTTCTCAGTTTATTTCATATAGGACAGACTGATCTTTCGTAGTGCTGTTTCTTTAATGAGATCACTGAAGGTTCAGATATCTTTCCAGACTATTGCATCTGCCCAGTTATCTTTATCACTCTTGTTATATGGAATTTATCCATTTTTTAATAAGACCTATCTTCAGCAGAATTATTTTTATTAGCATAAATTATTATTCTGTATTTATTAATTGAATCTCATATCAACCTTATTTTTTCCTTGGTTTAATGATGATAGCAAGCCTATAATTAACCGGGTGAGTGTCATTACTCTTATTGAGTGTCAGCAGAGCACTGGCATCCTTCTAGGTTTCTTGAATGTCCCTGCAATTCTGAAACCAAAAATACACTCATCCAGCTCTCTGGGTGTGTACCCAGGGCTCATTTTTAAAAGTATCTATACTTCATAGGGCTTTTTGACATTTTCAGTTACTAGTGAACTGTAAATCACTTCAGCATCTTCTTTTGAATACCTCATTCTTCTTTTTTAAACACATAACAGAAAATTAAATAAATACTCTTTTCCTCATTATTGTAACTATTGAAAATCTACTTAATGGTGAAGCTATACCATTATTGCAAGTATATTTTGCTGTAAGTATACTTTAAAAAGCTTTCATTCTTATTTGCTTTAGCTTTGCTAGTTACAAGTTTTCCCAGATTAACTTCCCCAAACAGTTAATTCCTTTTTCATTTGGCATATAAAAATATATTATTATTAATATTTTTAAAACTCATACCTATGTATATGTAGTCACATCTTTGCTTGATTATTTTCCTTCAAATTAATGGCCTTCAGATTTAGAAAATTAGCTCTATTGAAGAACCTAGTTTGCATTGGAACTGGGATCTGTCTTCTGTTACGAAATTTAAATCATATTGTGATTACTGATTCTTAAATATCCACAGTTTCACAGTGATTAATTCATCTTTGTGTATTGTGTGATTCTGCTAACAATTACATCATGCCTGGTTCAATGCTATTTGCATTAGAAAATTATCATCTGTATTATTTAGCTAAAACAATTTCAGATTTTGGATTCAGTTATGGAACATGGTTAAATTAGCCATGAAGAAATGTTTTTGATAGAAAAAACACAGGCTAGAGACTTCAGCTGGGGTGGAAATCTGAGCTATGTGCCAGAAATTCTTGTCAGATTTTGAGGTAACAAATGAAATGAAATTTTTGTTTTGCCCAGAAGTGTCTGAACTCAATAATTTGATATTTTATTGTTTTGAAAATATTATTTATTTGTGTTTGATTGTCTTCAGTTAAAGTTATATGAAAGCCACTCTGTATAACTGTTCTAGAAAGGTGTGAGTCACAAAGGGGTAAAAAATATAAATACGATAGGAGGGATGATGTTAAAAGTAGATTAAAAGTATTTATTAATTTTTACATATTCCCTTAGAACAATTGATTTGGATGCTAATGGTTGCCATAACAACCAAATGCATGTTTGAGGTTTTTTAATTCACTTAGACAGCTGAGGTCTGTTATGTTCATTGTTTGTGACTTCTGCATATGTCCTTATCCCAGGTTTCACTCACCACTCACTCATCTTCTCTTGTCAGTCTGTGAAGTCAAGAAAGGTGAGGATAACCAGAGATTCCTGCTGAGTCACCAAGAGGTGCTGCTGACAGTGCGTATAGACAGCTTTTTAAGGCATTTGCCTATATAGGTGGCTTTATTGATGCATACAACATGTCTAAAGAATGGGAATTATGGAATAGTGTTTTCATGTCCCCAACCACTGTAGTGTGATTGACATCTCAATTACGTACAAAGCGAACAGAGAATTTAACCATGAAGTTCTCTTGGTCTTTTATGTCATCTAAACAAAAGATGTAATAGCAGAGTCCTAAAAGTGTTTAAGCAGAGCTGCCTATTCCTAAACTTCACTGTTTTGGGTGAATTGCTCCAAAAGAAATCTTCTTTGCAATAACAAATCCACTGAATTTACTAATTAATTATTAATTTACAAACTATTCTAGATTCCACTGGTATGAAAAATGTCATCTATATCAAACACCTTCACTCAGTCAAGTCTTTTTCTTCAGTGCCTGCTTTATTTCCCTATGAAATAATTTTTTGTCACTGAGTCTTCTATTTAATACAAAGTGGACATTAGACTGAGTTGAAACGCTTGTGTAGTTAAGGACGGCTGGTACATAAGACTTTTTAAGCAACAACCTTGAGTGCTCTTTGTCTTCTAAGTTATTGTCCAAAGCAGTCAGCAGTGTAAGGATAACGAGCCCTTCTGAGTTTTGTCTTGATCTCCTTCACAGATCTGGCTGAACTATAAAAACCAAAGTAACAGCAGAAAAAGAACTGTGACAAGATTAAAGAACAAGCCACTCTTTTATTGCTACGGAGGCAACTCAGCTGAAACTTGGCCAAGAATGTTTCTAGAGTTACTTTAGGCTTAATTTGTAGTAACAGCTTTAAATAAGAGAACTGTACGGACTTGTTTTTAAAATCCATTTTTTCCCTCTTATACTTCTTTAAAAATAATAATAAAAAAAATTGTTATACAACAAGAAAGTTTTTCTTGCCTATTGCTGTTCATGTTCTGGATAGAAAAATCTGTAGTGGCAGTATGCACTGAATCTTGGGGACTGATTTAAGAAGGAGAAAACCCAAGCATGCTAAAAGCACAAGGCCTAAATCCTGAGCAAACACAGGAAGACCAGTCAAAACTTAGTAACTTCAAAAGATATGCACTGCACTCTATACTACACCCTAAATAGTGATGGAATTTGGATCATTCCATGAGG
Organism: Psittacus erithacus; assembly: GCA_009867235.2. Taxonomy (NCBI): domain Eukaryota; kingdom Metazoa; phylum Chordata; class Aves; order Psittaciformes; family Psittacidae; genus Psittacus; species Psittacus erithacus. The sequence continues at coordinate 6,648 of WYDI02010556.1, read as the reverse complement.
CTTTGCTATCTGTAAAGCTTGCCCCCTTCCCAGATTGCGAGACAGCAGTAAAAGATATGTTGTGCCTTAAAAAAGAGTATGAATAGAACAAATCATAAAATGGATGCAACGTTTCCTCCTCCAAGGGTCCTCCCCCTTCTTAAAATTTCCTACACTGAATCTGTATTTTCTTTCCCCAAAATGTCACCCATCTGCTGGGCTTGGCAATTCTGCATGAATTCAGTATTTCTAGGCTGCATGAGAAAATAATCAAATAAACTTGAGCCCCTTCTGATAAACGTGGGAAAGTTGGTGTGGCCTGCCTGGACTTCCTTGTGTGTCAGAAAATCTCTACTAAATAAGAGCCATGAAATATTTTGCTAACATGAATGGAACAGAATCATAAAGTTATATAAAATTGCAGCAGTGGAGTATGTACATGTAGATATCAAATCTAGCAGCTCTTCTTTCAATAGCTTTATCAGAAATTCACCCACTCCCTTCTCTTCACGCAGCATGGGTACCCCACGGGAAGCACTCCTTCAGCTTCACATCCTTCTATGCAGATAAAGGCTCCTTCTCCTCTCTTGGGCCAATGGGTAGGGGTAGACCAGGTTCCTCACTGCTTGCCTGTCCCCAGGTCTGAAAGAAGTTTTTCTCAGTCTCTCACATGAAAGCAGAAGGGGCAAACATTTGTCATTACAGCCATGGTAAAATAAGGTTGATACTGAATTTCCAGGTAATGATATCATTCCACAATGATATCATTACATTTCTGAGTGTAACATGGTTGCAGAAGTGGGCTGCTTGTGCAGGGGCCCCTTAGCTCTCAATTTTCCCTGGTCTTTGGCAGAATGGGACCACACGGGGCTTTTTAAATCTGTTCTTGTTCCCTGTCTGAAGCTGCAGCATTCAATAACCCCAGGATAGGGGTAAGGGCCAACACAAGCCTTCTTGGTGAAGTGAAAATCCACCAAAGACGAAGCAGTAATCTGTTTCAGTAATCGCCCAGTCTATTGCAACCACAGGAGCAGTGCTTGCAATGAAGCCTTGCTGTCATGCCTCGTTTTTAATACTTCTCAATAACCCCTTATAGCATTGTAAAATGTCAGGACAGAAAATGATATTGTACTGCCTTTTAAGGTTTGTTTTTGGCGCAAGTCTTGGACTCTACTTCCTTAGTCAAATCAAGGATGTTTATGATGTCAGCTGCTTCCACTTATCTACAATTAATACGTAAGTATACCTAGGTGAAACCTAGGGTTGTTCATACCGTGAAACCCTGGCATGGAAGATGGTGGACTATTCTTACTGCAAAAGGAGATGTCTAAGCTTCTCCAAGGAATTTTTCACAGCATCTAAATCAGCCTCCTGGTTTCAATTGCCTTTCGGGGGAATCCACCTCTTGCATACAGGGATCTGAAGGAGCTAAATACAAGGAAATTTTAAAACTTACTGCATCCCATTGTTGGTGCAAATTATCAAATGATTTTCACTTGTAGTGCTGACTTCAAAGAGCTGTTCTCATTATATAGCTAGTGTCACAAATGGAGATTTTTAATAATGCAGACTTTTTTCTCCCAGGTAAATAGTACTTTATATTATTGGGGTGGGCTTTTGAAATCCTTTGAGCTTTTAAATTAATTTTTTTTTTCAGTTGGAGTTTTGAATTCCTTTTATTTGATTCAAATTAGATGAAAAGGAATACCTTAATTTGAACATTTTTGTGCAATTTTATTAAAGCTGTATTCTTGAAGACATTCCCTTAAAAGGGGTTGTAAACATTTACAGTATATAGCTCAGAATTAGCATAGCTGGAGTGGGAGCAATTTTTCATTTTTATCACTCTCTGCCATGCTTCACTTACTTACCTACTAAGTGCAGTCTGTTCAGCTCAGCCTTGATGGGCGAAGCAACATACCTGTAAATAACAGATATATTTATATTGCTTGCTGATCAGGAAAGTAACACATCATTGCCACAGCCTTGTATTCATAGAAACTTGAAGGTGCTGCCAGCACTCTTGGATTAGGTTTCCAGCTTGTGTTCAGAAAATTTTCAGTTTTCATGTATTTACAATGTGATGGAAAATAACAGGGCTATAAAATGACACCAAAGTTAACCTTACTATTGACATTTCTGCTTTTTTCTGGTCTCTATTAAAACTGCTTTCATGTTCTACACAACAACATGGGAAAGCTTGGCTAAGACAGGATTTAAAACTCTCAATTTTGCATTTCTAGCTCATCAATATGTATCTACATGTCAATAACCTTCCTCAGTTGTCTTAGACCAGTAAAAGAGAAATCTAGAGGGCAACCAATCAGATAACCTAGATCCGTTAGCAAAGGCCAAGACCTTTAAGGCTGTGTGAGGAATTATAGTTTACTAAAATGTAGATTTAACAGTCTAAAATATGAGGACTTCTTTCAGGCATACTAAACAAACTTTTATTTTCATTGCTAAATAATGCAAAACTGTTAAATGAAACAATTGAACTGGTAAGTAGTTAAGATAGAACTACAAAATGCTATACAAAGTTCTAAGTTATAAATGAAGAGGTGGAAACTCACAAGAGAAAAGTTAAACTTGAAACATGCACATATGCAATCTCATGTTTAGCAGATTTTAATTGAAGAAATTGGCTGAGAGAAGAAGAAATAGATTTTTCCCAGCAAGAAGGAAGATTTGCATGCTATTGCTTTTTTCCACACAACTCTTAAGGAATAAAGCTACAAAATCAGATTTTTCTTCTATGTAGTTCACAGGCAGCAGATTTTGGTATCTTTGAAACCTTCTGCTTAGTTCATGTAATCATCAACTGAAATTTATGAGAAAGTTTTTGTCTGTGTACTGCAGGTATTTTCCTAAGCTGGAAAGTGGCCGCATGGCTTAACAAGGAAGACACATACATTTCTCATGATTCTAATCATACTGTCTGTAAGAATTAAATCGTCCCTCAGCTTTGCTACTTTCCCTTCACTTTCCAAGAGAGTTCTCTTGGAAGAGCCTAGTAGACTCCCACAGGGAAGGAGCAGGATGCTCAGAAGAGACTGTAGACACAGCCCTCTGTTTTGAGGTGGCCAAAGGAAGAAGGTCTGGTTGCAAGCTGGTAATGACACAAACAGAAAGCCTAAGAACTCTCACTATTGGTTTGATCTGGAGTACTGAGAGACGGACTGGATTAGAATCAAAGCCAAATCTTTGTTTATCTCTGACCCACTGGGATAGTTGACTTGACAGTTCCACAGCAGTATGACCTGCGCTTTATCAGCTAAATTCTCCACTGCCAGTCATGAATGTCACTGTTCTCTTAAAGTGTGATAGGGAAGACTATCACAGAGAGAACTTTTCTTCAGAAGATGGCCAAAATATGCTTGGAGGCAATTTCAGTGGATATTTTGTGCTCCTGTACTATGGGAATTTCTGTCTTGGGAGGGAGTCTGTTACTACTCATTGATCTTTAAGAACCTCTCAGAAGTTGAGGGGTCTGTCTAGCTTTTTTTTTTTTTTTTCCCTTGGTTTGATTTGGTTTTTTGTTTGTTTGTTTGTTTTTTTGTTTTTTTTTTTGTTTCTTTTATTGATCAGAATGGTTTGATGCTTTGACTCCAAAAGAGCAGTTGGTGTCCTCAGAGTTTTCACAGATTTTTGCTTTTTGATTTCCTACTTTATTATCACATTTCAACAAAACCTGTCTGGACAAGATGTCAAGTTGCTGATCTCTGGGGAATGTACAATTCAAGTTTGCAACATGAGCTTGGTTTGAAGCAAATCTGCCCATTCCCCATTGATGCTTTGCCCAGACTTCAAGGCAGTCTCAATCCTTTCAGTATCCTTTCTGGCTTTGTTTTGGATGAAACTGAGTTGAAATGTGCTTCAAGAGCAGCTTCAGATATAAACTGTCATTCAGTCCAAGAAGCCAGGATAGAGTTAGCTTGAAGTTTAAAAAGCAAACTCAACCACCACTGGAAGGAGCATACTGTGGAGTTCAAATCCTTATGACCAATGATTTGTCCTTATAGGTCCACTGTGACTTGTCTGCATTATCTTCTAGCTAGACATAGCCCTCATGAGACTGTGCTGAATGATCAATGCTTGCACCATTGTAAACAATAGTCTGACAATCCAGTCATATTTTATTACAAGCAGATTCCAGATCAATGTGTACCTGCAAAAATCCAACTGTATTCCTGGATTAAAATATAGCTGTTTTTTTACTGTAACATAAAAGCAGAGAAAGTGTGTTTAGTTGTTATTTTCTGGAAGGAAATATTTACTAGGACTGTTAATACGAACACTGACATATTTTTCCACATTACTCACCATAATAATTGAAATTAGTAGTTGATTGTGATGAGTTTTAGGGTAATGTCTCTTATTAACAATGGAGCATCTGAAAGTTCTAGGTTAATAAAGGGTTTATAATTAAGCCATGAATATTAATTTTAGCCATTTATAATGGATTGTTAATTCATTTTCTAATAGGGCTGTCACTTCCAAACTCTCTGCAGAAGGTGAATATTAGGTTAGTTCTCTCTCCTGAGGTTTCAGGGAGGTTTATGGCATTCCTTATGAAACAGATTACTGTCCAAATTTTTCTTAATGCCAAATGTTTAAGGATTATTATTGTGAATGCTGATGATTTCTGTTTTGTCATGTTTGCTTTTTGGCATCATTTCCTTACCCTGTGAGCTTGGAGTATACCAAATATCTTCTAAAAGGAGATGAATTGATTCTGTTGGAAAGAGTAAATGAATAAATGAAGTTACCTTTATTACAGAGATATTTGGTGTAAAATACTATGCTACCATTACTAAATCCTGAAAATGACAGTGAATATTAATTCAGGTCTATTCTCAAAGAGATCAGAGTGTACATAGTGTGCCAGTAGTTTTCTGTAGCTAAGCCCTTCAAAATGACCAAGTGAGATACTGCTTCTAAAAAAAATTAAATCATTCCAGTCTCTCCCTTGTGGTTGGTGGTTTTTTTTTTTTTTTTGTGAATGCTATCACTGGTGGCATTAATGTGGTGGTATTATAGCTGTCATCACTTGGACTGAACAGAGCTGAGGCAACTGACAGTTTTAAGATTTCTGATTGATGAACCATGCTTTTTCAGACCCAGTCTGCCTTTGAATAAATTCTTTTTGCCACTGTAGCCTTTAGATACTTTACAAAAAATACAATTAAAACATAAGCTCTATGGTTTCTAGTTATAGACCAGGAATTTTTTCTCTGTAGTTACCTTCAGCTTGTTAAATCGCATGAATTAGCTTAATCCAAATCTGTGCTATGAGGTAAAGTCCAAGCGGTTCCAAGTGCATTGAAATACAGCTAGAAGACTTATTTGCATTTTTAATACAACTGTAAATTGCTTTGCCTTCTGGTTCTGTCAAAATAACAGTTACACATATAATCTGTGACCACAGGGAATTGCTTCAGTCAGACTTGATACCTGGAGTTTCCCTGAACAGACTTAAACTTTTAATCATTTTGTGTAATATCAAAGAATGAGACATAAATATATATACTATATAAAGGATGTCACTGAAGTGAAATGGGAGACTCTCCAAGTCAGGGAGTCATTCTAAATAAGAACTATATAAAGAAAGAAAAGGGAGGGTTTGCACTTTCATCAGGATTGTTTGGTGATTGATTTTAACAACAGAATTTCAAATGATGGCACAGATGAGAAACTGTCCAATCAAGCACTGGAAGAAAAACACTAATGTATTAGGCATTATACTGAAATTAAGCATGGCATACTGAGACTTCAATGTTTATATCCCACAGCAAATCAAAATGCCTTATAATATAAGGCTTTGGATGAAAAGCCTTGCTGAGGACCCAGAGGCTGAGCATAGCTCCAGAGCAATCCTTTCAGTAGAGGGGAAAACCACAAATCCTGCTTTGATCGGGCTAAAATTTGTTTGCTGTTGGTCTGGTTTTCTTTTTTTTCATAGACATTTAATTTTCGTTGCATTAAAAATGATCAAATTTAAATCTTAAAGTAATTTTTCCAGTCAGGTTAGCTGTTATGCAATACCTGTGAGAAAAGGACAGGACACTGCATTGTCTGAAAGTGATTTAGTAAGTAGGTTATTATAAAGGTAGAAAGTAGCTGTTTTCACAGTAATCTAAGCATAGTTATGTAACATTTTAGGCTACTAAAATGGAAATACTTCTATCCATCACTAAAAAGATGATGAAAAGGTACCATATGGCTTTAAATCCTTGTGAGTATCAGCCATGAATTTAGGAGGAGGACTAAGAAGGTGATTAGAAGACTTGTCCAGAGACTGAGCTATCATGGGCTTTGGGAAGGGAGTCACTGTGTTATGAAACAAGACATTAAAGAAAGTAAGTGGTTTATATCATCTTATATTCATTGGTTAATTACTCTCTGTCACACCACTTCTACACCAGGCATCCAATTGCTGTCTAGTATTTTCAGAACTCCATTGCAAGGTCAAAACCCATCTGTATCTGAATACTTCTTAGGCCATCTGCTATGAGCTGGGACAAAGCCAAGGTAATTCTGCCTACCAGTTCTCTTTTCAAATCCCCTCTAGTAAGTCTTCTACATTTTCCTGATTGTCCAGGGTTCAGCAGTAGCAGTCATTTTTCTCCTTCTTAGTAGCTGGTGCAGTGCTGTGTTTTTGACTTTCAG
>WYDI02010554.1:34418-52177 GCA_009867235.2 Psittacus erithacus | reverse complement strand
GGACAGGTTGTGGGGGGAAAACAAGCAGGCTACATGCTTTGTCTAATTTACGACTAAGCTTAAACCACAACATCAGGTTTAAATATCACCTTTGGATTTCCTTGAATGACACCCAAAATGCCCCAATTCCACCTTCTGTTGCCAGAATATCTGTGCAAATGAACTCCTAACTATATCATATTCTGCTTTATATGACCATGCTGATACCAAAATGTCCTTCTTTAACCTCAAGTGAAGAAAATATTAAATATATTTTGATTCTATCTTAACACAAATTGCAGCGCAACTGCTGCTATATTTATTCCAGCATCAACTGCATTGCAAATTAAATTAAATACATTCTTCTGTCAAAGAAAGCATCTGCAATTCAAAGCAAAAGTTGTGGTTTTGCTTTGGTGAATTTTATAATTCAAACCTGAAAGGAAATAATTTTGTATAAACATATGAGGAAAAAATGTAGTGCTATCCATTGAAGTTCTTTAAATTTTGATGTTTAGTATCTGTTTTTGCAATGAGCTGTCTTTGTGTCTGCATTGGCTTCAAGATACAAATTTATTTAATTTTCAAATGAATTATTCCACTAGGTAAAAGTTAAGTCTATGTAAAAATATCAATGAAACAATGAGAAAACTCATTGCAACTCTCATTCTCCAAAACTTCTGCCTGGAAAAAACACTCCACTTGATGATTCCAAATAATAACGATAATGCTGTAAGGAAGTGCTATAAATTTTGCAATGCACAGGAATTCCAGAATAACAAAATTAGCCTCTTTTTTTTGCATCTTTCTGTTGCTATTTTATTGTTGCTTTTGGGTGCCTATTCCGTGTAATTTAACATTTGGAATAATAATTTGGTTTAACCTCTCCAATAAAACCATGAGAGTTTCTCTCTCTGTTTTTGGTTGAAAGTCTGTGCATATTTTAGGCAAAAAAAGAGTTCTCTGTCCTGGAAAAATCCATTTGTTGCGAAGAAATAAACCTGGAGAAAACTCTGAGGACTTTGTACATTCTGGGGAAGACAGGTAAACAACAATCAGGAAAAAACTTGTACTGAAAAGCAGCATGATTTTCCATTTGTATATGTGCGGGCAGACTAAAGGCACGGATAAAATATTTTATGGAGTTTGGCTTAAGATGAAAAAAGAACCAAACCAAAGTAACTTCTGTTTCTGAAAAAAAAAAAAAAAAAAATAGAAAAAAGGAAAAAGGAGGCAAACCCCCCAACAACTTTTGTTCCAGTAACGTCCCTCCAGCTTTGATTTAAGCTTTAGCTTCATTCAAATGAAACCACTTAGCTTTGTCTGGTTTCATATGAAACAACCATGTTTTGCCAAACACAATAAATTAACCCAAGTTCAGCCTAAATTTGTCTCACATTTTTTCCAAATTCAATAAATATTTAGCAGGTTGGACCAAGGTTTGAGGTTTCTAATGGCTTCAGTGACTGTGTTTGGCCTCCTTTGATAGTTTGATGCAGAAAGAAAACACAGTTCTGCTGAAATCTAGAAGGTGGTGAACAAGAGAGGCAGATGGAGATCTGGGTAGACCTGTTTGTCTGGTTCCCCAGCATTGTTTAACCCATGAAAATCTCTGTTTAATAAAGCACTCTAGCGACAATTAGCCATGCGCGTGGTTGTAGGCATTATGAATGTTTCAAAGGCAACCCATGTCCCCAGTCTCAAGCTGAATGAATTATTCTTCTCCAAGTGATACTAAGTTCCAGTCCTTTGATTTCAGACAATGATTTTCTTTTGTCTGGGTGATACTGTGCAAAATTGCAAAACGATGTAGGATACTTTTAATCTCTATTTATGCACATGATCTTCTTGATATTACTGCACTTCTGTAACTGGATAGGTATTTACTGAGCTTGGAGACAATCCTCCCTGTCAATTGAAAGATTTGCAGTTAGATGGATATTCTTAATTTGTTGAGGAAATAGGGAACCATAGTGATCATGTGGCTTAGAGATTGAAAAATCCTGATTTATAATGGTGCCGTGAAGTTTGCAGTACTGTCATTTTATAACTTAGTCCTGCCATCCATTCAGAATTGTTTCATTTCAGCTTCCAAGCAAAAATGTCCTTGGTGAAGTAACATTGTCAAATTTCCTTGAGTACACAGAATTGTGAAATTTCCTCTTGGCAATTTTGGGATAAGGGAATGTTAAAGACAAAATGAACAAACACATGAAAAAAAACAAAGCAGTTTGACAGTAAAGTGTGAAACACTCTGAGACAAGCTATGTACATAGACTGAATTTAATGTTAAACTTTTTAAGAATTAAATAATGTATTTTTTTTTCTGCTCTATTAAGTTCATATTATTGGTACATTTGAGGAAAAAATAAAGTTATTTTAAAATGTGATGTAGGCTACTTTTGCTTTAACTAAACTACAGTTTAAAGAAGAGACACAGTCACAGCAGGAAAAATACTATTTGCATTTAATACCAGAAGTAAAGAATTGATATTAGCTACTTCCCATCACAAACTATACAACTAAAATGCAATTGCTAATGAAAATTAGTTGAGGTTAGTGGTTTTGCTTGTTTATGGACACTTTGTTCCCGACTTCTCTGCATATGAGAGACTTCTGTGGTATGTACTGTGATGCAGCATAAGCAAAGAGCAGCATATAAAGCATATAAGCAAAGATAGCATATAAAGCTATCTTTCAGTCGCATTGCACCTAGTAACATATGATGGCAATTATGAAGGACAGTGAGCTTGGACAAGGCAATATGAACAGGCACTTGAAATATCCAGGGCTGGCTCCAAGCCTCCTGGTTTTGTTTAAACCCCATGCATTGCCTGCGTTGGGGATGCCAGTGGGACCTCGAGGTGGGGGAGTGCTGGTGTTGGGACTGTTGGGCACAGTCTGATTTATGTTCAGACTCCACCTGTGTTCAAAGCTGTGCTTGTGTTATTAGTTTGAGTTTACCTCTGGATATAGCAGTAGGGGACAACTGAACGTATCTAAAGCAGAGTTTAAATTTTTTTTCAGTTACCAGATGAATCTACCATTTGAGCCAGGGAAACAAACAAAAAAACCCACCCCACTTGCTTTGCAGCTGCCCTTGCAGCTGTCTTTGGAAGGAAGAGTATCTAAAAAGGAAAGCATTTTCTTTCACTTAAAAGTGTGTGGCATTATTTTTCTAAATGACCAGTTTTCTCACTTGATCACGGTTGCCCAGGTATTCATTCATCTCAGTTGATTGCTCTGTATTTGTTCTAGCAGTTTGTCTTTGGGGCAGGTGAGTAGTACCTGTGAGATACATCATATAGGCAAAGAGGAGACAGCACACCTGAGAATTTAGAAACCAAGTGGGGAATCAGAAAAAAAGAGAGATTCAAATATTTAAACAGCACGCTGGCACTTCAAATACTGAGAGCAAGGAAGCTGGTGAAAGCAGGGAGCAAGGGAAAGATGCATTATATACTGCATGTTTTATTTCACTTCTGAAATGGCACAAGGAAGAGGTATGGAGGTTAAAGGAGAATGGAAGGTGCCAAGACCAAAGAGGGGTTCAACTGCAAACCCTCAAGTCACGTATATAACTTCTTACTTTTTTTCTCCTCCTTTGCTCTAGAAAGATGTAGTGTTGGGATGTGACACAGTGGAAGAGCTGCTATGAAGGAATCAGCTCTGCTCAGAGATTCCCTGCCATCGCCCTGATCATGGCACGGCAAAGGTGAGAGGAATCCCCTAGCCAATGACAAGGTATGGCAGAGCATAATGAGTGCAGAAAGACCATGGTGGAAGTGAAGGCTGAATGGAAAGTCATGACCCCTCTGTTCTGCAAGGAAAGCTATTATACAGAGGGGAAAAAGGAAGTGGACAAAAAAGAGAGTAAAACATGTTGAAGACTAGAAAGTAATTTAGCAAAAAGGCTCTTACAGAACGGGGACTGCATTTGCTACATGTAGCCTGAGAGAACTAAGCCTGGATATGTGGGAGCCAGTCCAAAAGTGTAAGTTAAAAAAGGGTAAGAAAACACACCAGCAGGAGTGCTGAACTGAGATCAAGAGTAAGCATTCTTACAGGTCACTGGAAAATCAACGTCTGCCAGTCATTACCTCACTGTGACCACAGATATCTTCTAGCCAAAGTGTAAAGAAAAAACATATTAATCTCAGATATCCTTTTGTGTGTATTCTAAATCCATGATGGTATGCTGATGATTCTTAGGTCCAGTCGGCATCAGTAAAGAGGTAGGGATTGAGCCCTGATATTGGCTTGTAACCATCTGGGATTGTAACCATTTCATAACATAGGTCTCTGCTCCAGGCCTGCGGGCCAGCCTCCCAGTGTTAACAGGATTTGTCCTGCATAACTAAAGACAGGAGAATGCCCATAGCTCCACGAAAGAGAACATAATGCTCTTTTGAGAAAAGATGGTTCATTTCAGGGTGGCAATTGATGTGTAGCAAAGTCCTTGTAGAGCCTGCTGGAAGACGTTGGTGGTGGAACCAGCCACTGTTTTCTCGCATTTTGACAAAATTGCAACAACAAATCACAAGCTTGGGACAAGCTGAAAATGAAGCAGAGGCCTGGACACCAAATGTTCTTTGTTTCATGGGGTGCAGTGAAAACAATGGTAGAAGCAGTTGGCAGGTCATATTTTAATGACCGAACTTTTCCATTGTTTCAGATTAATTTTCATAAATACTCATTAGTGTGACACATACAGTTGACTTGTGTAACAGTCCGAAGTATCTGAGGCCATTCTGTTCTTCTAACTCTTTTATCACTTGCGCATCTGATACTGACAAGCTGGGCAAGCAGAATGCCAGTCTGCTTTGTTCCTCCACCTAACTCAGTTCCTCCTCTTTTACCTGCTATAGTGCCCCTGTATTTCTTCCCTATTAGACTGTCTGGTAGAAGACTAGTTGAAGGGAACCTCACACTGCGCCCTGGCTTCTGCCTTTATAATCATCATAAACTTCTTATGTGCTATGTCTTCTTTCCATGCTATACATACTATGCTTCATTCACCAAGGAATCAGAAAGCCTAATGATTTTCTTTGCAGAAGAAAATGTATAGATACATTTACTAAGCAAGTCACCTCTAGCTTCCTTTTCCTAATATTTTCTGCAGACATTGGGGTCCCAGCTCATGTTTTCCTTAGATATAAAGCCTGAGTAGTTTATTATTCTTTTTGTCTCCACTACTATTATTATTTAAAGAACAGTAGTGGTTCAGAGAAATGTCTCAGCCACTGTACAAATGAACAACAGATTAAAAGAAATTTGTTTCTTGTAGACAAATTAAAATCTTGGTAAATTAGAAGATTAAATGTTCTGATTAAATAAACAAAAAGGTAAGGAAAGTGAAGAATAAACATATATTTTCTCTGAAAAGTTGTGACAAAGCTTTGATAGTGAGAAGAAAAGGCACCACAAAAGGCCTTTGGGAGCTGAGAGTCAGGGCTGCAGAGATGTGGTCAGTGTCCCAGCTGCTGGAGACAAGCTGTTGCAGACCTCAGTCACTGTTAGCTGTGAGGGCAGCAGAAACCTCATCCTCACCGCTATTGTGTGTGCTAAGCTCAGAAGGGACTGATTGCCATTGTGGACTGAAACACACAGGTACTAATATGGGCTGTTGCTCATCTCTTCTTGGGATTCATTGCATTACACAAAGATCAAAAAGCAAGAAGGGCCGTAGCTATCATATAAATATGTGCTGCTTCAGTATAGCTGAAAAGAGTCCTTAAAGCAACTGGGTGGTATCTTGCAAGTAGCTTGCACCAGGCGGTCAACAACCTCTATGCCAGTGCCAGGACTGGCACTCAGCATGTTGTGGCTGACAAACAGCAGGACTGGGTGCAAGGCCAGAAGATAGGAAACACAATATCATAAAAATAGTGCCTGTGAGGGGCATCAGCTCCTGCATCTTGGCTTCACTGACCTCAGGCCATGAAGAGTTCAGAGACAGATGCTGCTCCATGGAACTGTGCTTCTCTAATGAGCAGCAGCTGGCATATTTCTATGAGCACACATTATCTCTAGGAAAGAAAAACGAAGTCTACCTCATCTCCCTTAAAAATATTCCTGCTGCAAGCCTAAGAAGTCTATGTCCACTCAATCAAGTTTTCCATTATGTAGGCTTCATATTTTCCCTGAAGGCTTCACATGACCCTCCTTGCTATGAAATGAAGCAGTCAGTACAATTCACTGTACATGGCATGTCCATTTGAGAAGCTTGGGCTTTGTATCACATACACAGAATAAGGTCCTTCTGCCATCAGATCAACCCAAGAAAAGGCTCCTGACTTGATTTCCAAAATTGCTAAACATGTGTTGCACATGATGCAAAAGCTCAGCAACTGCTCAGCGACCCTGAATGTCAAACTGGCTGCATGACATCTTGAAGTTCCTGCAGTACAGAGCAGACCACAGTGGGTTTGATGCTGGCATGAGATAGGTTGTTTCACTGCATGGGAAGAAAAAAATCACTGTGCTCTGTGGCCAAACAAGCAATTGATGGGGAAAATGCAGCAGTGGCACAAAAAAATGTGGTGCAAGCTGAGGCAATCATCACTCCAGCAAGCACAATGACCACCTTCTGGCTACATATATGGCTACATGTGTTATACCTTAGACTTACACATGTTAACTATACCCATATATTTTTTCCTTCTGTAGAGATAGCCAAACCCTGATACTGAAGACCAGTTGACTGACAGACATAACATGATCCGCTGGATTCATAAGCCTATGGACACAGGGGGCCCAAGATGACTGCTGTGCTGCTGACCAGTAGCTTGACCTTGGGTGTCTTTCCTTCTCTTCTACTGCTGCTGGTCATCTGTTCTCTGCAATTGTATGCTCCTATCAGGAAGCACCAGAAGGAGCTGGGGGAATAGAGGTAGCTGTTTCCAGTAAGTGCTACTGCCTGCTGATGATTAACTTCACCTTAGGAGAGGCTGTGGGGTTGAGCAGGATGGTTTAGGTGGAGGGACAGGTGTAGATATGGAGTTAGAAAGAGAGACAAAGGCCTAGTATAGACTTGGAGATAACCGGGGTGTGAGGAGCCATGGGAGATCATTGTCTCCTTCACTCAAGGCAGGATCTTCTGTGCCCAAACCATATCTGACAGATGTGTTTCTTCTTAAAAGGCTGCCAGTACTAGAAATGGCACAACCTGTGTCAGAATCACCTTCCAGTGCTTCAGGATCCTCATGGCTAGTGGATTTTCCTAATGCTCAACCTCATTCTTCCCTGCTCCAATTTAAGCATGTAACTTGTCACATCTAAAGGGAGGTGAAAGGAGCAAGAGTAGGTCTTTCCCCTTTGGCAGCTGTCATCCAAAGCATTCGAAGCTTATTACCATTTTTCATCTCAGATTTCTTTTTTTTTTTTTTTTCCCTAAGCTAAGCAGTTCAAAATACCTTCTATCTCCTTGTTTCCTTGAGCTCTGCTTTTTCTCATTCTCTTTCTCTGAGCCCTTCTTTTCACATCATTTTGAAGTGCTGCACCCGAGACCTGACTGTACTTCAGCAGAAGTCCTCCAAGCAAGCCAAAGGATGTCTTACAAATGTTGCTCCTGCTTATAACCCCAGCATTCGCCTTCCCAACAGCTCCAGAATCCATAGGTCACATTTGATGTCTAAGCCAGGGTCACCCATAGGGCCTTTTTTCCATGAGGCCTGTGTAACAAGCTGTCCCTCCTGAGGAATTTAGGCTGCCGATTACTGAGGAATAAAGGACTCCCAGGACAAGCTAGAAATCCAGTGCTTTGACACATGGTTCTTTTTGAAATAACCATTATTTACTGGGCAAGAAACAGAGAACTCAGCACAAATAAAACTCTTCTCCCAAGCCTACGGAGAGCTGTCTGGCCCCAAGGCTGGTTTGATTTGACCTCCACTGTCCAAGGCCTTGTAGCAACGAAAGCTGCTGGACCAATAGTAGCAGCTGTAGCAGAGAGGAAAACAGAAGCATCAAGGTTTGCAAGAACTGGATGCTGGCCATACATCTGGACAAGTCCACTACACACAACCCATGATGCAAGCCCTGCTCAAGGCAAACAGACATGCATTTAAGCCCAAACTACCTGCAAGCTTTTAGCAATTGAGGAATGCCCTGGAGTGCCCCCTTTTCAGCATTAAAGGACCATTTATTTCCACCATGGAGAAGGGCATAGCTAGGGTAGAAAGAAAAGTCTCAGGGTGTTCACACTGGAAAGGTCCTCTTTGGAAAGGTTCTCTTTGGAAATGTCCTCTTTGGCCTTCCAGCAGGAACTGAGGCCTTGTTCCTCCACTCTGTGTTCTCTTAATTTGGGCATTAGGTTAAAATTCAAAACTAAACTAGTTAAAGAAAATCCCTCTCAATAAATATTTTTGAAGTGATATTTTACATTTGATTCATAGTCCTAGCAATACCCAGACCAGTGGGAGCATTTCAGTTGTCCTCAGTTTGAAAAAACAGTTTGCAGAAGGTACTGCACTTCTCTACATAAAACTGACTGGTTAAGACTTTCTCTTTTCTTTATTTTTAGATAAAACACAACCTCTTGATATGACTGTGGTTAAAGGCTACTCTGTGTGTGCATGGTGGGGGGGAAGCACACAACGGATTTTATTTTCTTACTTTTAATGGGGCTATTTTGCGAGGCTGAAAAAAAATTGTTAAACTTGCCTTAATTGATTGTTTAAAGTACCATAGTGGATTTGTCGTTTAAACATAGCCCATGGTTAAAGTTGCCGTTGCATTGTATTTGAAGTAGGTCCTTTGTGCTTTAAAATGAAAACTGTAAAACTTTTGGTGTTTAAGGCTTTCTGACTCCAAGTTAATTGTTTTCCTTTAATATGAGCAGAATTAAAGATATTAAAAATCGACTGCTGGAGCACATAATTGTGGCCTCCCATCTATTCTTCTTGTGGAAATGAAAGGAATATTGAAAGAGTTTCTATTTTACAATACCAGAGGTGGCCAAGCATTTACAACTCTATATATTCTTTTAGTTGAATTCTTCTAAACCTCACGCCTGGCTAGCAGTTTTCTCCCAGACGATTTTCATTTTCAAAACATTCACATCCAATAAACTACACGAAACATAGTGTGAGAGAAAAAAGGGGACAGGAAATGGTTCTGTTGCATGGTTATTACATCCTATTGCCTGTGGGTTGCTTTGTTATGAGTTTTAACTATGTAAATATGACGTATATGACATCAGAATTTAATCTAAAGCTACTAGGTGGGAGATGGAGTGTGACTTTATTGTTAAGGCTAAAATCAACTGGGTGTTGACAGGTCTCAAAAGTCACGGAGTATAAGCTTGAAAAGGAAAAGCTCAGACTGATAAGCTGTTCCTTGATTGGCAACTTCAGGCTTGACTGCAAGCATTGAAAACAGTTGAGCAAATGGAGGGAAAAAGGTTTTATTTCATAAGAAACTACACTGGGAAATACAGGAGGATTTATAGGCTGATGTAGCACAAAAACCTAAGAAAAACAGGTGTGAGGGTTATAGAATCTGGAAACTGGGAAAGGACATTGTCCGTGAATGATTTTCCCATTATGGTTTAATTAACCTTGTAAAAGCCCCTATGCAAAAATAATGCCATGATGGGGGTTAAAAAATAAAACACCGGTGTCCACTAGCTTCGACTTTCAACAAATCTTATGTCAACAGCTCATGGCAAGGAAGGACGTGGGTTGAAAAAGATGGGAAGAAAATAAGAGAAAAGGATTTCAGTGGGAAATAAATGCACCAGGGAAAACAACACAGTGATTTTTCATCTTTCTAGTGAAGTCAGACCAATTTTTGGCACTGTAAAATCCATTATGGAGACAATAAAATAAATACAGTTTAAAGTAGCAATTGTGGGTTGATTGAAACGTTATGATAGCTACACATGCTATATCTTATCAAATATTATCCATAAGGAAGCATTCAATTCATATTGTGCCAATTATCATACTCTGTGCATCATAAACTTTTATTGCTTGTTATGGAATGCCACTCAGCCAACTTTTTCTTCAGATATTGCATCATCAGATTCAGATGGAAAACATATTCTAATGTGGCAAAGTGTTAAAGAAATCTAATACTCTGGGGCTGAATGAAAATGTTAAGGTTCATCTCCTGGATAAGAAAAACAATTTATGAATGCAATATTCATTTCCTGAGGTGGGCATAAGCAAAAACCTCGTCTGAAACTTAAAACCAAGATGTTGGCCTTCACTAGTTTCGTTAGCTTAACTCATTGATGTCATGTATTCTGGACCACTGCTAAGACCCCATCTGGGAAGGACTCGCTTTTTTCAGCTGTCCAGATCACTTTTACAGGGAACTCCTTGTATAATTGCATGTGCTGAGACTTGAACCTCAAAGGCCAGGAGATCATGTTTCACTTTTAATATATTACTGAAGAATATAAAAATAATCTATTTGTTTAATCTTGATCATGCCAGCTGATTAACACTTTGACACCCTGGATCACAGATGTTAGGTACTACAGGGTAAGGTTTCAGTGGAGCATACAAACTATAATGAGACTTCCTGAAGTTACAGGCCGGAGTTTAATATATTTACTTAAGCATTTGCAGTACACAAAGCAGTGCTGCAGTTATCAAAAATCAACTTTCACAACTTTCATAAAAAGCACCCATTGTACATGGGGGTGAGTGTCAAAGTCAGCAGCAGCTTGCTGGGATGGGGTGGGATTATGCCTCCTGCAGGAAGTGGCACAGTGCTTTTGATTTCTCTTTCAGGGGCTTCACAAGTGAAGCAGAAAAAGCACAGTAATAGGAATTCAATTCAAAGGACTTGTGGAAAAGTGACTTGTAATGGAATATCAGGCCATTTCTGATGCTCCTCCTCCTTCTATGTGGAAACAGTTCATGAGGAAACAGCAAGACTCCCCAAACCTGCAGGGAAGAGTTAGGAGCAGCTGAGCCAAGGAACATCCTCAGTAACGCCTCCAGGTATAGTCAGCTTGCTAAGGACCAGGTCAAACTCTGTTCTCTGACTTACTGGATCAGAGTGCATAATTTCATAATTTGCAGTGTGCACCTCTTCACCCACCAAGAGACCCATCGTTTTCAACGACAATTCACAAACACAAGGTAGCTTAACAGCCCTAGAAAAATATCTTTCTGAAGATTTTGATTCTTTTCTGTCTAAACTGCCATGGTCTGACTTTGTAAGTTTACCAACAACAACTACATTGTTTCGTAAAAACATCCCAGGATCATTATAGATATAAAATTTATGGCAATGTATCAAGGAGTGAATAAGTGTGCTTGACTCTGCCATTCCACATTGGTCCAAATACCTGTTCCAAGCTTTATTCATCTGCATCACTCTTGTTTGAGAAGAAAGCAACCAGAGATGGGAGGCAGTATATTGTGATCAATTTATCTAATGTGTATGATGGAATAGGGAAAGACTTGTACTTAGCTTCTTCCAAGCACTTCTGCCAGTTTCTCTGTCTATACTGAAGCTGAAGACCAGATGAGCTATCCTGCTGTAGGAGACCTCTCTTCTAATCATTGGAGAATATGTACCTGCAGGGGTGAAGTCTGCTAGTCTGTCATGAAGGATCTAGTACCTGTGTGGGAACCCTGTAAGCATTGCCCCAATGGAGATATCTGTATCAGTGGATAGGGAGTAGGGCTGCAGCTACTGTGTTCAGTATAATGAGTGGGAGACCTACTGGATGTTACTATGTCGCTGCTCCCACAAGGGGATTGGATTTATAACAAATGGGAGTCACCAACCTTTCCTGATGTTGCACTAAGTATATCAAGACCTTTACCTAGTTGAAAAGTCCAGCATATGTACCACATAACTCAAAAAGAACACTGCCAGATGACATATGATCTGCAGGTGTCCAACTGTTCCACTGAGAAGGAAGCAACCAGGATCCTGGCAAACTTGGTGACCACCAGCTGCTGTAGGTTCACGTGGAACCCTTCTTCCTATCCCTGAGCATCCCAGTTATCCATCAAAACATTGCTGTTGCTGCTCAGATGGAGCAGTCTTAGCCCAGGAAATAACTCCTGCATTACTTGTGAGCTACTTGTGCTTCAAGAATCATTGATTGCTTGGCCACTGCTGGTTCTTTTTCAGCTTTTTTATTTAGCTGCCTGCAGTAAAGAAAAAGGCAGTGTGCTCCCAGAAGTGCATATTTCCATTCTGTGAAATATGACCTGCTCCTGAGTCCTTGATCTCTCTTTCTCAAATAAGAAATCTTAGCTATTCCCAGTTTACCCTGGCTGAGAATTAGTTGGCATCTATAATGTGTACATGATACCAGGCTCTGTGCTATAAATGCCTCTAACTTGCCATTGCATCTGAGTACTTTCTGAACAAAAAAGCTAGGGGTCTAGAGATCCTCCATTTCAACTTCTTCGTGTGACCCATTGCTCTCCAAGGCTGCATTTTTCCTTCTTGCTGACAATTAAGAGGGAAGTTTGCAGGAGAACTCAGCAGCGGATTATTTCTGTTCTTTTTGAAGTCAGTGAGATCAGAGTTGAGCTGAATCTGAGAACTTACAAAAAAAAAAAAAATAAAATCCTAAAAATGGACAGGCAAAGAAAAAAAAAATTTCTTAAATGTGCCGTGGAACTTGAGAGTTTCTGTAGGTCCTTCTACAGCGGCAGCATAAAGTGAGAGCTACTGCTCTTCCTCCCTAAAGAGAAATACTCTATCTCTTCTTCCCACTTTAGTGGCAGGCACAGCCAGATTCTATGTCTTTACAAATGAGTTATTTTGTTGTTTTGTTTTTTTAATAAATCAACTAACTGTTGCTGGTCAAAAATAAGCCACAGTCCTAATCACAAAAGAGAAAGGATGCAATCATGTAGCCAGGGCTGTTTGCCATCTCAAAGACTTACTTAGAGAGAAGGAGAACAGTAAGTTCCCCTACTGTATCTCAAACTCTTAGTAGGCCTTCTACATTCACTTTTTGAATACATTTTTTCCCCTTTTTATTAGACCACATTGCCAGAAGTCCTACCTCACAGCTCTAGAGTCCCTTAGCAACGTCATAAAAACAGATCCATCAACAGCCACCAGACCCAGTTCAACAAACCACTGACAAAAGAAATGTGAATATAACCAAAACTGGTTCCTTGGGCAACAAACAAGAGCAAATAGTTGTGCAACATATTGTTGGGTTTTTTAAATCTCTTTGGAGCAAGACTATTTTTCCCATTCAGTTATGCTTCAAATCTGACACATTATACAGGAACATTTATCAATGAATTTCATAATCCTTCTGACAGAATTTACCACTAAATTGCTGCTGTTGTTACAGCTGCAGGAAGACTAGGGGCCTTGATCCAAAACTCAGCACTAAAAAAGATGTGGGAACTCAGTTCTAGAAATTATGTGGGAACCTCAGCCGCACAGAGGAGCCAAAGGGGCAGAAGGAGGGCATCTATTTACTTCTGTGCCTTTCCAGGAGAGCTGGAGGGACACTGCTGTCAGAGCAACAGGTCGGAAAGTCCAACATTTCCAGCCAATGTGAGTTTGATCTGGGAATAAATACCTTGGCAAACCATTTACCCCAGTAGCAAATTAATGTTTCTGAAGCAAATGTTCCTGGCTGCTCATGTCGTGGATCCAACCTGTAATCAGCTGGGCAGACACGTGCACTGCAGTTCTCATCAAAGGGGGGATCTTGATCCAAGCAACTTGTGCCTCCAGTGCTGGGAGAAGAGAGGAATGATTGAGATGCTTGGGCAGCAGAGGCAGTTGTAGGAGAAATGTGATTGTATTCAGTCAGATTATTAACAGCTATGTTGTGACCACTGTGTGTTTAGTGCAACCTTCCATCTTCATTCTTCCGCATGCACCAGTAAAGTTCCCTTACAACCATCTCATTTTTTGCCAGTAAAAACGACTCTGCCTAGTCCTTCTGCCAGAGGCTGTAAAGTAGTAACAGGGGCCAGCTGCAAGCAGCTGGGGTAGTCTGAATTGGGTGCAACAGCTCCATCAGCTTT
Source organism: Psittacus erithacus (assembly GCA_009867235.2). Taxonomy (NCBI): domain Eukaryota; kingdom Metazoa; phylum Chordata; class Aves; order Psittaciformes; family Psittacidae; genus Psittacus; species Psittacus erithacus. Next base: position 38,219 of record WYDI02010554.1, on the reverse strand, counting down.
ATTCTCACTGTTTTAAGCTCCAGGGCATCTACTAACCGGGACGTTGCTCTGGGGCTTGACTGTGAACAAACCAAACCATCTCTTCCAAGAAGCAGACAAAACGCAGAGGAGAGTATGGCTCATGTGAAGGTCCTCTCCTCACAAAGTGGCAGTGGGGAATATGAGCCAGTCTATACCGGTGGAGATTTGTCAGGACCCCCAAAATATCTTGGACATATCATTTAAATATCAGCCAACCATATCAACCAGTGTATCTGAGAACAGAGAGTAACTTATCCTGGCACCTGTGCAAAGTCTGACCTCTCCACTGATCTGATGTGGAGCAAAAGGATTTTGCTAGGGAAGAGGACCAACAGTAGTGTACATGCATGATTAATGTAACGGTCCCCAACAGCGATTAAAAGGGAACTCTGTTCCCTGTCTTATAGCACTGAGAGTTAATAAGAAAAAGCATCTTGGTACTTGTCCCTCTGCTTCCCCTAGAACTCCTCTCAACCTGCGTCATCCTAAGCTACAGGTGCTATTAGCAAGTTAAATGCCTTTGGGTGCTGAGAGTAGGAAAAGACAGTGCTCAAGCTATTCTTGTACTCTCCAGAAGAAAGTTCATAGAAATGTTGCATTTTCTTCTTAATTAGCATATGCTAGAGCAGAACATTTCCTTCTTTTGGGTAAAACATCGTAGTCCAGTGAAACTGGTCAGCATAAAGGGGGGAATGTCCTTACACCTACAGCCTCAGGATTTATACTTCTAAGTAAGTAGGTGAAAGATATTATGGCGGCCTCACCAGAAAAAGACTTTTATGGCATTATTTACTTTGCTCCTGTGCCATGGGCTTGGATATGTCAGAATGGTGCAAACGCATCTTGCTTTCTAGCATTTTATTACATGCTACGATGTAAACAGTGATATCAGTGTACATTAGCTTGGTTTCTGCAGTGAATGCTGACATGCATAAACAGGCAAACTGCAAGCGCATCAGCTGTGTTTGCTTAAGGATATTAAGGATAGATCAGTTTTGAAGGACAGATATATCTCTCATCTATCTTTTCTTCTGTTTTTTTGTAGATACTTGGCTAGTCTGGAAGGGCTTAAACTATGTGAAGGAAAAAATAGAGGGACATGGGAAACAAGAAAGATAGGTCTGAGGGGATCCTGTTTTTTCTAAGTGGTGGGGTTTTTTCAGCATGTGGTGCCTCATAATTAATTAAAAGTTATCTTCAGAATGTAAATGGGAAAACAGTGGCTTATTGGCTAGTTTAAATCTACGGTATAAAGAGGCTGTAAATAGATTTATTGATTTACTTGCTGACTAAGCTTTGGTCAAATTCTGCTTGGAGTTACATCAGTGTAAATCTGGAAAGATTCCATCCATTTTCAGTGAGAGCAACTTTTCTCACTCCCTAAAGATCATTATATTCCTTCAACACTTATTCTTTATACTGCCAAGATAAAGAGTCAGATGTTTTGATTTTTCAGTTCCATTTCCAGAATGCAGTTTTTCTATGTTCTGACAACATATGAAATTAATATGTTCTTTCCTACTTAATACAGGAAAATTAGCCAAAAGTTCAGCCTTGCTTTTATGCTTTTCGTTCCCTTGTAAATGTTTTTTCTGAGCAATGTCAAAAATCAGGACCAAGAGACAAAAAAAAAAAAAATGGCCATTCTACTGAAGTGTCTTCCTACTGAAGTGTTGTCATTCCCAGAAAAGGGAAAAATCAGGAAAGGAGCATTTTCAGCCTTCAGTGTTCACTTTGTTGGACAACAGGCTGCCCTGGTAGAGGTTTCAACAATGAAATTATTGTGCATGCATTTGCTTTAATGCCTCTGTTGTTATCATGGGTTTTTTTTAACGGCGGCGTTGGCTGTTGCCAGATGTTCTGCTCAACAATGCTCCAGCACACATGGGAATACTTGTGATGGACAATCAAGTGGGCTGGCAAAATAGAAACAGATGGACATAGATGTGTGCTCTAACACATCCTTAATGAAATTGAACCCTTGCATAGATGGTTACATTGCACTAATCACTGCCTATCCTAACGTCCGTGCATCTTGGATTAAATACCACCTAGTGACCCAGTTTTGAATTACAAGTTGTTTATTCACCTATTCTAGTTTCAGCTGCATTGGGTCGTAGAAAAGGTGGTCCAAGACAGGGAAAACTGCGCGAAAACTGCGAATAAAAGCAGATGTAAAAGCTACAGCCTGACTTGAAAAGTGTACAAAATGGAGTAGAAGAGTGATAATGATTTATTTTCTGTCTTTTACCCTTCAGTGTTTTTTATTAAACAACGTAGGGAATGTGCATCATTGATCTACAGTTCAGATCTGAATCCAAAGCCACTCATGGTCCATTATTACAACGACAGTCAAATGTTAATAAATGCTGTGTGAGAGCAGAGATGTGTGCCAAACCAAATCCTAGCTATACAGCTTCCCTTGGTTTCCTGGGGCTCTTCAGCTAAACAGTAACTGCTCTCAGATGGAACCAGATGGGTGTGAGAGGGCAGAAATCTGGCAAGAAATGCTGATAAGTTGGTGCCTTCTGCAAGGTACTTGCATAATCTTTTAGTGCTTTGGCATTGCTAAATTCAGGCGATTCTAGGGTAAACAGCATGCATTGTCTCATCTATAGGGAGACTGTGAATATATACTTAAATAAAAAATAATTTGCCTATTCTAATGGGTTTTTTTTAACAAAAACCCACAACCTCCAATCAAATACCCATTTGATTAAGAAAAATTATGGGGCTGGAAAGGGATAATAACTAAGAAGTTCTTGAATATGCATCTAGAATAGGCTTTTCCTTGTAGCCACAAGAACTAGAAACTTTGCTTTTTCAGAAAGCTAGCTGAGATTTGAATAATGAAGGCCTCCACAGACACCCTTAGGAGGCTCACAGTAGTGTGGTGACTGCTGGCAGTTCTGTAGCCAGAGATTACAACTCTGCTGGGTCCAGAATACCTGATGAAAAAAGGTATATAGGTAGGGTGGAGTGAGGGGAGGTGAAGGAAGTTTTACATTATTTTTCTTCATTGCTTCTACGTGTATATTATGGAGGGCCTTCAGAAACATGAGCACTGTTGGCTTGCCTTCGTGAAGGCAACAAAGTATTTCAGTATTGCATCCAAAAGATTAAATTTGGGCAGGATTTTCTAAATATCGTTAAAATGAGAGCCGGGAAGGAATGGCAAGGCTTATCCTCCATTTAATATAGACTTACACACAGCTGGGGAGTGTGGGAGGGGAAGCTGAATAAGCAGCACCTGAGGGACCCCATGCAGCATGTCCAGATCCTTGTGCTATGAACACCAAGATCTCACTTCCCTCCCACCTTGGTACCATCCATACAAAGGCACAGCTTTTAATGCTCTAGCACTGCTCTTAATGCCACCCTAATGGCCACAGCTCAGCACCTTTGTCCTTCAATGTACACATCGGGAGATGCCAGCCATTCCCCATTCATGTTTAAATTATTAATACATAATTTTTCTCTCCTGCTTAGTGCATTATTGAGCTTTTTTCACATGCTCATTGGCAAGTCTTATTCAAAGGACCCATACATTTTTTTAAACTCTTTTCAGACTCTTTTTGTTGCTGTTGCCTATCTTAGAAAGAAGGGGGGGAACATTTAAGCCCCACAAAAAATTATTTTCATATTATGTCTAGTATAAGCTTGGTTTAGACCGGATGTAAATGGACAGTATTCTTTTAAAGGGTGTGTCCTGGGTTCAGCAGTAGCAGTCATTTTTCTCCTTCTTAGTAACTGGTGCAGTGCTGTGTTTTTGATTTTGGC
>WYDI02010554.1:0-34318 GCA_009867235.2 Psittacus erithacus | reverse complement strand
AATGTATCTTTTTTTTTTTTTTGTCTACTTCGCCGCGGGGGGGGGGGGGGGGGGGGGGGGGGGGGGGCAGTGAGTGGGCTGTGTGGCAGGCCTTAAACCACGACAGAGTGTTCTCAAACTGTTCTTGCACTTTTCAAGTAAAAATGGCTCAGGTATTTTTGGAAAAGTGCAAACAATGGAATGTCAGATTTCAGTTACTGCTCTTTCTTTCATATATTTAACCATTCAGCATACTGTAATTTTCTTAATTTAAAGTTATTTCCCCAAGTAATACAAACAAGACCCAAAGAATGATGAAATAATTCTGAAACGTCAATCTTTCAAGATTCAGATATGTTCTAATAATATTACAGAAATTCCAAAGGACTCAATTTGGAAGTAACAGTAATATCACCAAATATAGACACATTTTTAAGGCAAGAACAAATGAAGCAATTTGTTCTCTTAGCTTCCATTTTGGACTAAATCCTCCAGTTTTAAATATAAGAAAATTCCACAATACTGCTATATCTAACCTTACAAGGAGGAAGTGCAGTCACTAGTTTCACATATACATAATTGTATTTATATCTGGCTTTTCATACTTAGGAATGTGACAAAATCTGCTCTAATGCTCCTCTGATTTTCTTGATGTTGTCTTCTGCTGAAACAATGCTTTTTTTTTCTTTCTGTTCCTACAAATACCACTGCACTAGGTAATTCAGGCTAGACCTATTTGTTAGACTTTTAAGCTGCAAATATATTGAATCAATACAAGAATATTACCATCCATGGGTGATGATAATGCTGTATTCTGTGTAGCTGCCAAGGATAATATTTATTTTACCTTTGTTATTCTAACACCTCCTAAAATAAATGAAATGATTACACAGTTTTCTCATAAGCATCTTGGAAGCAGCGGCTTGAGTCTGGTAGGTGGTAGATAAGTGGACTTTTCATGTCTTGCGCTCAGCAGGATGCAGAGTAGATTTATATTTGCTTCTGAAAATATATAAATGTCATGCTGCGACAAACAGCAGAAATTGACCCCTCAACTGCAACTTTGCTTTCAGAACCAAGACTGGAATCTGGATCAATACACTTCTAAAACACTACCCCCAACGTATCCAGGTATTTTATTTCCTGCTTTTGTATTCTTTTCTATTTACATATTCAAACTTTGACTGCTAGCAATACCTTCTTTCTTCTTACTTTATTGAATGTGCAGGGAAAAAACCCTAAGAATTAAAATCAGGAATGCCTTGTGCTCCCATTTCCCATTTGAGCTGTAAATCAAAACTTACATAAACTGAGGTGGAGGTTATGGGAAGAGGAAAATGACTTCAGCGTAGTATGTAGGCAACCATCGAAGTGACTGATGGACTCTTAATATTGGCCACTCACAGTCACCATGCTTCTCACAGCCACTGAGGTGTCACTGTCAAGACTGTGAGCAAGATGGTATTAGAGCTTGGCTCTGTGTGATACATGATACAGAATAACTTGTGGTCAATATATACTATTTGTACCTGAAAACCAGCAGGTACTTTAAGGTGTTGCTGTTCAAAGATTGAAGAAACTGATACATGCTCTCCATGGCTACGCTATTAATGAAGCCAAGAGTAAGAACACTGACCACCTTCAGAGGAACTCAGAAACTGGAGCAATTTGGTTGCAGTGAAGGGTAAGTTCCAAATTCCTTGTTTGTGGAAGCCATTGGGAACTGGAGTTCCTGGAGGCACACAGCCTTAGCAAGACTCTCAGATGCAGGCTGCTGAGCGGCACCGCACATTTGCACATAGTCCAGGCTAGTACTGTTTGTATTGCTATAAATTGTAATGCGTTATTATTACGCATTATTTGTGCTACCAAAACACCTAGAAGCTCTTGTGATGGATCAGGGCCCTGATGCACTTGGCAGAACAAAATGTGTGCCAATAGCTAATGGGTGCAGAAGAAAGCTCATTTGGAAGAGTTATATGATTTACTTTAAAACTCTGTTATAGTTACCTTCCTTATAACACCACCACCTCATAACAGCACCTTAGATGCCTGGGATAGTGTTATGATGAGAGCAAGCTAAAGTATATTTATAACAAGAATAGGTCAATGGTCCAGAGGGTAGTTTCCTATTATGGGAGGGATAAAATAACTAAAATCAATAAATCTCCAGATCATAAATGTAGCTACAGTCTGGGCAAGGTTGAGAAAATTATTAGCAGAGCCTCATGATGTCTGGATATTGTAGCTTGTAAATTTATACATACATATGTGTGTGGTTATGTACACGCTTGCTATTCATCCCCCACAGAATTCACTGAAATGCTAAGAAGAATGTGCATTTGGTGCTTCTTTCAGTCCTGGTAAAAGAAAGGAAAAAAAAAAAAATATGAAAAGGGGAATTAAAAAGGCAAAAGAAAACTAAAAATGAGATTAAAAAAGAAAGAGAAAAGAAAAAAATTAAAAATAAGAAAAAAGAAATGGAAAAAATTTAAAAAGAGGAAAAGGAAAAGGGAAGGAGAAAGGAGAGACGGGGTAAGAGAAAACCAGTAGTTGCTAGAGAATTCATACAGCTTTACCACTTTTGCCTTTCAATGCATGGTGATTTTTTTCGTATAACTGACCATACAGAGGCATGACAAAACGGCTGCATGCATTAGTCAGAGGTCTGTATGATTTGAGGTCCATCAATTGTTGTGTCCCAATTAAAATATTTATTAACTCTCCTCAACCATTTCCTTCACACCTTTATGGGGAACTCTCATCTCCTTTCATAATTTCTTAAATTTTATTTAAAAAAAAAGGTTTCAAACTTCAGATAGCTAAAGGTCATTTTTTTAATTTTAATCTGTTCATTTAGGCTTCCTTTATTACCTGCTACGAAAAAGAAGTACAGAGAGTGCTTGGTCTCGAGGGTCCAAGACTGTTTTGTCCCTAGACCTGTCTGTTTCTTCCCAATCTGGTTACCCAAGCAGCCTTAGACTTAGTCGTCTTTGATACTATATAGGATAAATCTCACCTATGGAGCCTAAGTTGCTTCCTGTTTGACGTAATCATAATAAGTAATATTTTCAAACTCCAATAAATATGCAAAATGTAACTGAAATGCTATGTTCATGTTTTAGTTCACATTAATAGCTAGGTGATTTCTGTCATAGAATGGTTTGGGTTGGAAAAGACCTTTAAGATCATAAAGCCCAACTGTCAGACTTGCATTGCCAAGTCCACCACTTCGCTATGTCCCTAAGTGCCACAGCTACGCATCTTTTAAATACTCTAGGAGTGGTGACTCCACCACTCCCCTGGACTGCCTGTGCCAATGCTTGAGAATCCTTTCAGTGAAGAGATACTTCCTAATATCCACTTAAATCTCCCCTGGCACAACTTGAGGCCCTTTCCTCTTGTCCCAATCCTTGTTACTTGGGAAAAGAGAGCGATGCTTACTGACCATCTGCTACTCAGTGATATGATGTAAAAGCATAATGGGAAAAGCCCTAATAGTCTCTGGTGATAGAGCATTTAAAAAATATGAGGTGTGTGAACTGTGTTTTCCACAGGCTATTTGATGTATTTTCTAGAGATGAACTCAATGTCAGTCTTTGCTGAATCCAAATACTCACTAATTTGAGAAAAGTGTAAGCCTTGTATTCAGATGTGAGCTTTGCCCTCCAGGCAGCTCCAAGGTTGAACTGATTAGGCTTTCAAAAGACATGACTGGTTTGGAAAGCTTTAAAAAAGTAAAGTAAAAACTCTGGAGAAAGTCATGACACTCTGCTGTAGCTGGTGATTCCAAGGCCATAGTCACCCATGTTTTTATTGATTTTACTTTTGCTAACCCCATTATTGTGTTCCTTTCTGGTTTAGATTAAAAAGTCATTCTGCAAGAGCAGAAATAATGAAGCCTGTTTTCCTAGATATTGTATCTAATGTGCCCAGATACTCTTTCTGCAGTTTTAACAGCTACCCTCATCTTCGTGTTCCTCTTGCGGGTGTCCACTGCTATATTTTCAGCAGTCCCCTGTGACTGAGAAGTGTTCCCCTATAACCCTGTTAAATCCTTTCTACATGCCCATGACCTCTACCCTGCTGGCAGTGCTTCCAGTTCTTCCCCTGCCCCTGACCACAGCTCCTCCCTGTGTCCCTACCATGCCCAACGCAATGTCCCTGCCTTAACCTAACCTGCACCGTGCTCTAGGGTACAGGCCAACATGGTCTCAGCCTCATCCACTGCTGTGAGAGGAGCCAGGCAGTCATGTCTTTTCTTTCACTCATTTGCAGTGCAACTGGCCCATGTGTGCAAAAGTCACTGGGAGGGTGATCAACAGGCAGAAGGAGAAGCCCCACCAGCAGAACTATTTGCAGTCCTGTATTGGTTATAGTAGATATTACTCTTCAAAACATCGCCACAGTATAATAAAGGGATTACCAATAGAAGAAGATACTGGCAGCAGTATTTCATAAACCTGAAATATGCTCTCCTGTTCACAGGATATCATTCATTATATATATAAAAAAACCCCAAACATTTAAAAGATCAATGATTTTTAAAAAGGCTTTAGGTATTTGTCCTAACAAACTGTTAGCAGTTATAAATGAGGAATGTGTTAAAACTCTTGCCAATTATCCCAACCAATGTAAAACTGTGTATGAGCCTGGAGAGGCATGAATTTCTCTAGTTAAGGCATTTTAAAAGAACTCAGTTTAACAAGGGTGTAGAAGAAAGCATGGAGAAGGAGCCAGAAAACTTACGAGTAAATGAAATACCTCAATGTTCAGAGCCTAAATTGGTGTTTTTAGGAGCTGTCAGAAGATTTATTAAGTCTTTTAACTTTACTACATGCAACAGAGAAATTTAAAAATTATAGACCAAATCAGAGGCTGCAGGGGACTTGGGAGAACCAGTGGGCTGCAGAAATTGCATGATGCTGATCAGCCAGGTCTCAGACAGTCAAGGATTATTTCAGACAGCTGTGGGACTTCTCCAAATGGTAGTAATAAGTTCACATAAATTACTGAACTGTAGAACCAGGGGTCCTGTCCATTCCTATCTGTTAGGGCCGCAGTGGTATCAGCAAAGAGGATAGGTCAGGTCTCAGGGGGTAGGGAGTAGGAAATAATAATCATGGGCTGTGACCTTGTTAAGATATCTCAGTGGCCAAACACTTCCAGTAAGTGAAGAACTACCTTGCTGGAAAAAACAACCTCTCATGTCAATGGGGTTCAAACCCTGTGTGACATTCCTTTCTCAGGAAGAACCTTACCAGGGCCCCATATTCATGACAAATGGAAAGTGTTTTCCATTTTGAAGAAACATTGTGAGGGTTTGAAAGGCCACCAAAACCACTACGAAAGCCAGAGGATGTAAATGGAAGGAGGCTCAGAAACAAGGAGGACAGGGGCAAATAAAAGTGAAATTGTTAAGCAGTGCAGCAGAAAAAGAGAAGGTGCTCTATAAAGTACAGAAGGGAAATGTATTTAAGACAATTTAACATTGATACATTGATTCAAAGGACCACGAAAGCTCAGTGGACTAGCAGTGGCATCTATAACAGATGGACAAAAGTGAAACACGGAGTAAGGTTATTTAGTGGATATTTAGAAGAGAATGAAAGCATTCTGGCTGAAAACTGCAGAGTAAGGGGGATATCCTCATGAATCAATAGCCCAGGGGAAAAAAAACAATTACAGTTTTTTGGTTTTGCCAGGAAAATCAAACAGCTGTCCTGAAAAGTGGGAGACACTTCCCACAGATCCACATTTTAGTAGGAGCGGCAGATAAAATTTGAAAGAAACCCAGCTCAGAGAGTAGCACTGCCTGGAACAGAGAATGAAAGCCATCAAAATTAAACGTATTTGTCCTCTCACAAGGACTGCAAACTCAGTGGATACAGGAAGAAAACAATGCATATGGCCACGGACATGGAGCTGGCCAAGAAAAGGGTCTGTTAACCTTCTGAACTAATTTACAGTAATGGTTAAAAGTTGATAATTCTCTATTTCACCACAGATGGGTGCTTGTATTTACCTAAATAAGTCAACAGACAAAAGAGGGAACATTTTCCATGAAATAGCATGGTATCAGATAGGCAGAAGATGTTTGCACAGGTAATAGCATTCTTGCATTCAAATATTTATTGGCTGTGGCAGTTTGTGCATTATTTCTCCTAAGAGAGTTTTCTGTGGTGTTTGACTGCTTGGCAGGAGGTCTGTGCCCCAGCAGTGTGCTGGTCTGTGGGGTGAGAGGATAGGGCAGCTCTCTGGGAGAGAGACAGAGACACTGGCATCATGCTTTGAGGGGTGGTATGGATCATGCCATCCTGTGGGACACATGCTGATGCACTGGGGCGATGCTCGATAAGTGCTTCCAGGAAGAGGGTGGCATCCAAATGCCTTGGTGCTGCCTTAGGAGAGGCTAAAATCTCCTCCCAGCACTCTCAGATGCACAAATACTGTTCCAGATGAGTATGAGGGCCAAGACGGTATGGGTGGTCTTCAGCTTGTCTCCAAGACCTTGGCTGCAGGTCACTGTGGGTACAGACATTAAACATCTTTCCTGCAAGCCAGGGTCTACTTCCAGTGCAGCAGCACAGCCCATGAGGCTGTTACACTGGCAGGTCTTGGGAGAAGCCAATAATTATCCCTTATTAAATGATCCCCTAATCTATTAAACTTAATCCTTTTATTACTAAGTAATGTTAAATACCCAAGAAAGCAGCTGGCTTTCAGTCTGTTCTGAGGGTTGGAGCAATTTTTTACGGATGTGAAGCTGGAGCATTACTGAGTTCATCCCCTCTGCTTCTCTTTATGAGCCTGTCTTGGGCAGAGGGAGGCCTCAAAAGAGAGACCTTGCTGATTTTGAAGAGAAGCTACGTTATGCTGAGAGTGACTAGGTTGATTACCTTGGCATGGCTGAAACCACCCCCAAACTCCTCCCTTTCAGCCCCCTCCTCTTTTTGTGCACTCAAAATGGGAGCTGTGTGCCGCTTTTTACACCACCCACTTTCACAGTAGTATCAGGTGGTGAACCAATGTGAAGAGCCTGCACATCCAGTTGTGTTCACCACATAGCTAGATCAATGCCCTGGTTGGAAGTGTAGGATTTCCTTAATGTGCTATGGAGTATTTTTCACAAGCAGTGTGCCACAGAATGCAATTAAATGAAATGCTGCAGAGTATGCTTTATCCTGGTATTTCAGGAGGTAGGTCTCACTTTTTCAGTAAGCTCTTCCAGGAATTATGTAGAAAAACTTTGTACAGTCATGAAACTACATCAAGGCATAACGAAATCAAAAGAACACTTTGCTTGTGAGCCTATGGAACAACATTTGTTCTGTTTTACCAAAGACTTTGTGTGTCTGCCTGAGTGGTAAAATGCAGTTCAAGCTATAGAAAATACTTGATGACAATTCTAACAAGATGGTGGAGGCAACTTATGGCTTTCTTCAAGAGACATACTTAAGCCAATCCAGACTGCGGCCCTTCGTGGCCAGCAATACTGCTATATGACATTACTGCTTCTCTTTCTGGGGTTGTTTTCCTTTGTAAACTCAAGTACTTTCTGTGTATCTTTGTATGGCTCTACTATATATTTGCCAACATTTAAGTTCTTGCTAGTCATCCACTCTCAAAGCTGTCTAAGAATCCTGTCTACCAAAGAATGGTTCTCAACATATGCTGGAACCAACCTGACCAAAGCCCCAGCTGTTACCTCTAAGGTCTCCCAAGTACCAGGAGGCACAAAGCCTAGCGTCTCAAAGTGCAAAAAGAAAACGCTTTTTCCTTGATGCTGTGGAAAGTGAACAATAACCACTTGTAGCTTTTCTTGAAGTCCAGATTACAAACTGGAATAATGATAGCTGTCACATCTTTACTGAATCCTGGGAAATTTGAGAAAGTCCACTTATTACTCTGGAGTAACAATCAGGCAAAAAATCCAGTCAGGAACAGCCAGCACAAATAGGAGCCAATGCAAGTCAGAATAGGCATGGTGGGGTTTCATGCCTTCCTTGCATCAGGGTGTAGGAGTAGAAGTAGAAACGGAAGAATAAACTAGGGAAGAGGGAGAGAATAGTCTTGGAAAGCCTCTTATCCTGAAATGGGCAGCAGTAGGGAGGATGGCCCTATGGCAGTGGCTGTCACCGTACAATCCATGCCCTGGCAGACTTGGCTTCCCTGTCACAGGTGGATTAGTAGCAGGATTAGGGATATTTTTCTGCCTCTGGCTAGCTGTTCCTCCTGCAAGTGTTTCTGCATTAGTGCTCTTGAGAAAAGATGTGTTCTTGAAATTGCCAATAACACTCCTATTGCTGCATCTTTTGTTTTGGTCTCCCAGATGTTCATTGCCACTGGGTCAAATTTCTCCATTGTTTCACGTTTGCATGCAGTGAAAAGATTTTTGGTGTCTGTCTACACATTTTTAACTAGAAAATTTGGTTTCACTCCAAGATGATTACAGTGTGTTGAAGAAAATCTGAGATAGGCCAGATAAACCATTATACCCTATTAATGTTGGAAAAAGTCATTCAGAGTAACCCATATAGTGCCAGTTTTAGCTTGAGACAACTACCCTGCATGGTCAAAAGATGCTTTTTTTAGAAGGGGATGTTATGTCTGCCTGCTGCAGCACCCACAGCTGGCCCAGCCTGCCACCGTGGGAGTGATATACTTGCATCTACTGTTGTATTGCCTTATTGCAGTCCTCTCTCAAATGTTATCCCTCTCACCAAGAACCATGCTGTACTGAACAGGGACAAGTTGCTCACAAGTTGTTAATTGATGTTGTCCTCTTTCTCCAACTGCTATTGATGGAGAAGCTGCTGTTGAGGTGGGGACAGTGAGGCTGCTGCCTAACTTTTATGTGACATGAAAACTCATCCCACGCTGATATCGTGGGAAATGAGGTGACCTTGTGCATCAGAAAGTGAATCTAAAAAATTTAGAGCAATATTAATCTGTTTTCCATGCAGTGATTAACACACTTAAAATAATCTACATTAAATTTCGGCTTTTAATTAATATTAAAAATTTCTCCCATATTCCTTTGTAAACTCTAAACTCAAATAAAATGGCTAGACAAAGTTCAAAAGAAGTCAGTTAAAATGTGGAAGATACCGAAATCAGGCATTATTCGTTGGAATTACTGATTATATCCATGGCATAATATTGATGAGTTATTATAAATTAGTGTTTTACTGGTCTATTGTTAAAGCTGTCAACTCTTCTGCTTTATACAAGTGTGCTTTTATGAAAGTCAAAGCAAAGAAGAATCTTTGAGGGAGACTGAGGGAAAAGAGAAAGAAATCAGTAACCATCACTTACAGATTACAGAGTCTGGAGATGTAAGCACGAAAAATTACTGTATTGACTCTTGAGATACCTAAAACCAACAAATACTGAACCTTTTAGAGCAATTTAAGTATGCAGATCATTATTTAGTAAAAAAAATAGCCAAAGCATGCATAATCAAAGAGTTCTCTAAATTGCATGGAGACAGCTTTATGGTATTTGGCATATACATCAGAGCACTGGCCTGTCGCCTATAGATGCATTTGAGACATTTGGCAAAATAAATAACAAATAATAAATACTTAAGCATTTGATGTAGGGCTTCATAAAACCTTGCCTCAAAATTAGTTCAGAATTGCCCTGGATAGGAGAGGCAGCTTTCAAAATATTCTTGAAAGAATTCAAAAATATTTACAGTGCTTTGCTTTAAAACAACATCATCTTGGAAAGGGAGAAACCTGGGAAGTGTTAATACTACATAGTGCTGAATGCAGCCATGGTGTGTGTAAGGGGGTTGCCAGGAATGTGGCTGGTCCCAAGGCCCCTGACATGGGTGCTGTGCTAGCTAGTGCTAAAGGAGAAGCTGAAAAAGAAATTGGAAGAGCTGCTTTATCTCCTCAGATAGACACGTGCTGGCTGAAAAACACTTGAGAATGAAGTAATTACAGCAGTACTTCCAGCACGGTGAGGCAACAAAATCAGCATATTTGAAAGCCAGCCTTGTATTTCATATAAGGGGAGATCCCATAGTCTCATTGGAACTGCACCCTGATCTGTTGTGAGCATTTCTAGGTCTCTTGTCAAACAAATGTGCTGGATATTGAAAGGCATCAATGGAGAGCAAAGACTGTGGTAATACAGAGCCATGTTGGTAGGTCATGTGTGCTTACACCTGAGTTACAGGACAGGGCGAAGTGGTCTGGGAGATGTGACAATATGATAACGGAACTGGGGGTACACTGCAGGGCTGCAGGTGGGACAAGGGGCCAAAACTTGACTGGGAAACCCTGAGGTGGAAAATAAGGGCAGTTTCCCAACTGTAGAGTCTATAGAGGTAGTCTTAGACAAAAAAATTATGCAGCTCCTGCTCAGAGAGTACTTGAGTCAGAGATGACAGTGAGCAAACTAATTTGCTGGAGACAGTCCGTACTTCTGGGGTGTCCCAGCAGATCTCTCATATTCATATCTCTTATTCCTGTGTGCTAAGAACAGCAACCATGGCAATTAGGCACTCATTTGAAAGGCAAAGCAAAATACTTGTCTCATCTGTCAAAGGCTGTTGGAGATGACAGCTTAGGCACATTCAGTTTCAACATTTCAGCAATGCTGGTGTGCATCTGGAAAGGGCCAAAGAAGGCGCTGGTGTAAATTATAAGGCCAGTACATCCATTTTATGCTGGCAAGGACAGGCGTGCATGTGCATGTGCATGTGGGGGGATGAGGGGAGGCGGATGTTCTGGCTTGTGTAAATTTGGCTGCATGCCTCATGCTCACACATGCAGATCATTGCAGATTAATGCATAAATCCTCCTCCAGCTTATTTATAAATGTTTCCACTTCAGCACATTTAAAAAAAAAAAAAGACTAAAACTAAAATAATTTGCTATCTTTTCCAGCTTCAGTGTTGTTTTGGAGGGGTGAGGGGTGTGAAGACTCTAGCCAAAAATGAAGAAGAGAAGAAGACAGAGAAAATAGTGAAGATGTAGAATATCCAAGGCTCAGCTGGTCTGTAAGCATGTACATTCCCTACCAGACAGAAGGCTTCAGAAGCAAGGACAGAGCTGATTTGAAGGATGTTTCCTTTGACAGCCTTTAACAGCACCTCCCGCTGTTGTGGAGGGGATGGAAGCGAGGCAGGAGCAAAGGAGCTGAAACTACCTCCCTCTCCTGGTTTCGGCATCATTTTGCTGCTACCTGCCCAGATCAGTTCCTGGGCAAGGTTTCCCTCAAAATTGCTCCTACAAAACACTGCAATGTCAGAACTATGTTGCCATCAGGCAGGAGAATTGCTCCTTTTCCCATGCCTGTGCTTGAATATGAGCCCTAAATGAGGGTCAGGGACCTTCCACTGCACTTTGAAAGTGAGGATCCCTCTGGCCACCCCAGCCCTCCACTTCAGCTTGGGGAAATAAGGGCTTTGGCCGTGCTCAAAGCTAGCCTTGGGGCCTGGTGTTTACCATCATCTCTTCTTTTCCACTGCTGGAGCAAGGAATGCAGGAGTGATTTTCTGCTGGGAGCCCCAGTATAGGGAGCCTGGGTTCACAGCCTACCCTGCACCAAAAATCATGGGGCTACACGTTACGTGCAGGTTATTAAAGATTCTGCTTACTTTACAATGGTCTGTTAACAGCTCTAATGTCTTTAACATGTGCAGTCCATTGACTTTTAAGTAACGTTTTATTGAAGTAACTGCCGTGGTTATTAGGCAGTAAGATTTACGCTTCATTTTCAGTCCTGAATCTGGAAATCAGGGGGAAAAAAAAAAAAAAGAAAGAAAGAAAAAAAACAAGGAGAGGGAGAAGCAAAGGGATGACATCTACTGAGAGACGGGGAAGGTGCTGCTTGGGGCAACACTCACTGTGCACCCATGAGACACCGTCCATGTGTTTGCCAGGAAATGATTCCCCCAAACCCAGGGATGTTGAGCAAACTGCTAACAGAAGAGATACGCAGAGCATCCTCTTCCTAGGTGGAAATTCAGTATGAGTTGCTTTCATTCCCTCCCCCTCCCTCAGTATGAAATAATATTTGCAGATGTGAACTGTGGGAGGAGTTTGCGACACATTTACATTGCAATGAGGTTTGCATTAAAGAACTGGCACTTGACTTTTGCTCATTGAAGAATTAATGTAAATATTTAATCTTCATGATCCATTGGCACGGGCAGCAAACAGGGTATTTGAATGGATGCTGCGTGTTTCTACTGGCTGGGTGTTTTACAGTCTCACGTCTTGCATAAATCTCTTTTTAATGTGAAATGAAAAGTTTAAAACAACTTGTTAAAAACAACGATGGTCAGAGATTTTTTTTCTATCTGGAATTTTACGAGATGTATTTTTTTCATTCCCTAAGCTGCATCTTTCAGTCTTGTCATTTTTCTGAGCCACCACTTAAAGCTGGCCGGGGTGCCCTAGAACTGTAGCCGCTCTTGCACAACTCTTTAAAACCAGAGATAAGACATTTTTGTACATTTATGGTTAAGCAGAGATTACAGACTACTGGCTGGTCTTGGCCTGCATTAGTTCCTTTGTTTTCAAAGATGTAATCTCATCTTTTTTATCCCATCACCCATGTCTGAACTGATGGAAGATGATTGTCTGTCATACTCCAGGCTTAAGTTACTAGCCTTTCAGCTGCGCAGAGGCCTTGAGAAATGCACTAATGTATTCACAACAGGAGGAAACTGCCAACAGAAACAGATTCTGAGCTGGTTCCCAAACAGGATGACAAAAAAAGTCCACTCAGACCACACACAATCCCTCTGCTTTGCATGTGGGTCCATTGCACACACTCGCTTTGCCTTCATTGTATAAACAGCAGACAACACTTTATGTTGGTACACAAGAACATCTCAGTTTTAGTGAAATATTGCATTTAACCCAGCACCTTGGAATTTGCCCTGGTAGAAATCCCTGTTTCTCATGAAGATGTTCTGCAGCCTTTTGGAAAACACCACCCCAGCCTCCTTGCAACAAAGAAGTCCCTAAATTCCAGAGCAGAGCAAGGCACCTGCACACACATTACGTTTGCTACAGCTCTTAGGAAATCTTTGATGTCAAGTTATTCTTATTTATATTACTCTGGCTAAAGCAAAGCAAAGCAAAGCAAAACAACAAACGTGCATTGAAGCTATAGAATAAGCCCATATTATTCTCTTTAAAGCAATGAATAATCAGCCTGTTTATGAAAATAATGCTTTGCTGATGCCACGAATTTAAGCCAGGCATACAGCTATTTGGAAGAAGGGATTTCCAGCACCAAGTGCTTTATAGAGCAGGAGAAATAAAAACTCTAGGAAAGCAAAGTCAAGGCTCTGTGAAAAGCAGTAGTGAAATCTAAGGCACAGAGGCACAAACTGTAAAAGTGTAGAGCCAGAAGTACCTGCAGAGCATCTTTCTGGTTTAGACTAACTGTGAAAACACTGTGCCACGCAAAAAAAACTTTATTATGGGCTGAAAATGCCTGGCTGTTCTAAATTCCTAGCCTAATATAAAGCCTCTATAGGCGACTTTTCCAGCATTGGATAATAGCCTAGCCCAACACCTTTAATAAAATCAAGGTGACAGACCATGAAAACATTGCTTCAGCACTATAAGCAAATCTGATACTGTTGCTGAAAGATGCCTCGAGGCATCTGTACAAGTCTTCAAGAGAAGTGGTGCTGGTGCTAGTATGTGGGGGGGCCTCAGACCAGCAAACCCAGACAATGGCTGGAACTTTGAAATTTTAAACTGGCTACAAGCGCAGAGAGCTGGGCTTGAATCCACACAGAGATTACAGGGCAAAAACTGTCATTTAAATGCAAAATTTATTTTCCCATTAAAATGAGAGTGATTTTTAAAGTTTGATCACGTGAGAGATGTGGTTTCATAAATTAGCACTGGTAGAACATGAAGGAGTCCAAGAAACAAGCATGAAATTATTTCACACAGCAGTTCGCAGCTCACACTTCATCAGACCCAACGCTGCAAGTGTAAGATATGCAACTTCACATCTAAGGGGGAAAAAAAAGGAAGACCAATTTTGTATCTTTCATATGCTGTTTACCCTGTAAATAAGTAGAGCTGCTTTTGTAAATCCCTGGACAGGAAGATGGCAATAATAAAAATTAAGCTGAATTCAGAGTTCTTTTGGGATAGGAGACTTCTGTTTAGTTAAGCCTTCATTTTTGTCTTGAAATCTCCATCAGATTTATTTTAAAGATCTTTATTTTTCTGTCTTCCCCCCCCCCCCAATCTATGCCCCCCCTAACTTGCTTATATAATTATACAAAAAAAGTTTTCAGGAAGATCTTTTCCCCATTATTTTCCTTTTATGTCATTTCAATTTGTGTCTGCCATCAGATAATATCACAGCTGTATCTGTATTATGCAGTACTGGCAAGACTGACTGGACAAAATGTACACTGAAGCATATGAAATCCGACATTAAAAAGTCCTTCTAAAATCTATTTTAATTTTAAGCAATTTAGCAGTCAAACTTATGTTGATTTGTGAATATGAGCTGGACATAATTTTCCCTAGTTCCCACCCCAGAGGCTTGCAGAAGTCTGATGCTTATGAGGGATGGTTTCAAAGAAAAGGTTTCCTGATGGAAGTGAAGGAAGGGAGGATGGTGAACTGCTGGAATGGGACTACAATTGTAGTTTTGCTTAATCAAGCCAAACTTTTCTGCCTTCTTTTTTTTCAGCGAGACAAACACTTAAAACCCACATAGGTTTTAGATGAAAAAGAGCAGAATAATAACCCAGTGTGCCAGGTACTAGCCATGTAACATGTACCATGCAGAGAAGGCTATCAAAAATGCTAATACAGAATGACCTTTTTCATCTCATCATTCTAAGAATCGTTGTTGAAGAAAGGACGGAAAACAGAATTATTTAAAGAGATCTAAAATACAGCTGAACTTTCTATCTTGAGGCCACAATGAACTTAAAATTCAGCCATGTGTAGCCGAGCCCCACAAGACCTATAAACTCTTTAACTCCCTCTTAATCAGTTTTTTGGAAGTTTTAAGAACTGCTTAAGTCTTGAGCTGCTCCTCTGTGCAGAGATAATATGTCCCAGACAGAAGGTAAATTGCAGGAGGTAGGCTTTCTCATCACAAATGAAATTCATCATGGGACATACCAATATTTCACATTTATTTCCAGTTTCTGGAAATCCCCTTTTTTTATTCTTTGAGCATGAAAAGCAGGATAATGAATTCATGCAGGATTGGTTGTGTTATAGTAAGGCACTGTGACAGTAACCGCTCCCCTTTCAGTTTCAGTTTGAACAGCCCTGCATCATCTTCTTGCAGAAAACCACCTCAGGTGCACAGAGCCTGACTGTCATCACCAGTGCCTGGTGTCCCGAGCAGAGGGAAGTGGGATGTGACTTTGGCATTTTGAGCATTGACAGACCTTCTGAGACTGGTTACTTTCTCTGCTTGTACCCCTGTGCTCTCTGAAGAACGTGACTGTAGCATTAGCTAGTTTGCTACTGGGTTTTCCTGCTGGTGCCATGAAATAGCTGTGGAAGGGGTTAAAGGCACGTTTCCTGATGCCTAAAGCACAGTACGCATTTATAGCTGCTGAGAAGGCCACTGCTGTATGGTACTTAGAAACTGTGAGGCTTCAGGTACTTTGGCACAAAGCTGAAACAGGGTGAAGTGGTTAGGGAGCCCTGTTCCTCCCTGGTATTTGCTAGATATGTACTTAGCTGTTGCTTCTCTCACTTTTGAAGCACAAAAGTGCAATATGGCCCTTAATATCTAAGATGCTGTAGTTTTTTTCTGTGGTTTTAATTTAAAACATCATTCGACTGTTCTGTTCAAACACCATGTGTTAGAAGTGGATGTGCCTCTTTTTACCCTTGGAGCTCCAGTTACTTCTGCTCTCACTCAGTTTTCTGAAAATGAGAAGATGAAAAGAAATGTTTCATTTTTATATAGGGGAAAACCAGTTCAAGTGTTTGGGCAGCCAGCCTCTTCGCTTACCTTTAAGAGGAGGCGTTTTATTTTTCCCTTTGACTGCTTTGTAGAGTCAGCAGGCACAGAGCACCTTGATCTGAACACTGTGAGATCTGGGGGCAAGGAGTCATCGGGATTTTCATTATTTAAATTCCTTATGAAAATTTTATTTTGGATTGAAATGAGACAAGAAAGTTTTTGGGTCTGGCTTTCTGTCTTCTTCCACTTGTTTGTTATTTTGCTTAGCTTTGAAAATACGATATTGAAGCTGAGGCATGGCAGGGTTATTATCTCTCTCTATTTATTAATTTTAAATTTTCATTAGCTCTGGCTCAACACTGTGTTTTTTAATGGCAAACAGTTCAGGCCAGCACCTAAGCCAGATTATGGGACAAGAACAAAATAAAAATGGCAGCTTTTTAATGTTTAGAAACACCTTGACTCAAACATGCTCTTTCCAGTACTTTTTCCACTGAAGCTGCCCTGTGGATTTTAATGTGTGACAAGCTCGGTGCTAGGAGTGGCTGAAAAGTGCTGAGACGTAAATGTCTGTGTGTACTCCCTGCAACAGCTCTTTGCATGTCAGGTCAGATCTCAGCTTTTAAATCTCCCCAGGTATATATTTATTCACATGACATTTCTGTTAAAACTCCAAATGAGACTTCAAGGTCTATAAGGAGAACATGCTTTGGGAATCATATTTAAATGACTGTTTGTAGGTACAGGCATATGGGCTGGAGAAGCACCTTGGAAAAAATCTGTCTCAGTCAGTAACAGTATTATTTTGCAATATATTTGTTGAAGAAAATGAAACAAAAGGGAATGGAAATATTCCTTCAGCTTGGGGCATTTCCATCAGATGTTTAAATATTTTGAAACTAATATTAACAACAAAATTATTGCTCATAAACAACTATTTTGCAATAGTGAAAGGTCTAACATAAGGTATTTTAAATGATGGATACATTGGATAGTTTCCTATCTTTCCCTCAAAAATATACCATGTTATCTGACCCGAAGTACATCTCATTCATTCATTTTTAAAGAAAACATCTCCATCACATAAAGAGGATTTACCCCACTAATAAATGAGCTGAGGAACAGTTTTTTAGGCTAAGGGAGATCAGGTGTAACTGTAAGTCAAATACTTTTTTCCCCGGAGTTATTTGCATTTATATTGATTTAAAAAAAAACCAAAGCCCCAAAGCCAACCAAACACCCCCCAGTTCAAACCCATGCAATTAAATAAAATTCTTTATGCAATGATATCTAAAAAAATAAAATCTCCCCTGCCAACGTTGGTCTATGTCTCATTTAGAGCCACAGGGAGATTCTCCTGCATTTCCACCCAAAGAACAGGGTGGGAGCTGGGAGCTGCTGAGGAAGGCACTGTGAGGGAAAACTGAGCCGTGTCAGGGGCTTGTTTTAAGAAAATGTGTAAAAATAAGTTCTTGATTCCTATTACCAAGAATAAAAGGCCACTGAAATTCATGAAACTTTTCTAGTGCCTTGCGCATTTTAGTCCAGGCACCAGGGCCCTGTTTACGAGTTGGAGTTTAGCCAACCTGTATCCCTAAAAATTCTCCCAGCAACTGCAACCAAAGGGGAAAAATTCTCAATGTCTAAATGTGTTTAAAGTTGGTTTTACTATTTTAAATTACATTTCTAGAATCCCGTAGCAGGCTTTTTATCATAAAAAAGTTTTCTATAGAAAAATCTTGAAGAGGTCTCCTTTTTACTTACACAGTGTCAACACTCACAAAGGAAAAATTGCAACAGTGTTGAAAATTACCCTTTATTTTCTAGTATCTGCATACAGGCTAAGAAATGTCAGCTAGGACTTGGTGAGCAGATGAAAGACGTAACACTGGGGTAAGGCAATCAAATGAATCTGCAGAATTGTTTTATGAAGTAGGTTCTTCCTTGGTTATTTTTACTAGCTTGGCATAATAAGATCTTATGCAAAAACTGAAACAAAGAAATGGCATAAAGAGGTTCTGAGGGGGATGAATTTATAGGTAATACAGTCCATACAATTGCTCATGTGGTGCTCTGTTTGGGGTTTTTTGTTGTTGTTTTCTTTTTTTTTTTTTTTTAATTAAGTTGTATTTGAAAAGAAATTACTTTCGGTAAAATCTGCGGTAGCATCACGATGTCGGGGAAATAGCGCATCAACCGGACGCTCGCCCTCATTCCCTGCTCTCACCATGTGGTGGCAGCCTAAGGCATGTGTTCACCAAGCATTTTTGTCTTTCTTACTGCAGCCAGAAATGAACACCGTGCTCTTCCAAGCGCCTCTCTACTGGCGCATTCCCATTGCAAGCAGCAAGAGACCTGGTTGCCAAAATGCTGAGCCACATGCCCTCTCTCCATAAATACTGACGATTCTTTTTTAAAGAAAGACAAAAAAGACAAAAAGTGAGAGGCAAGGTCAACATAGGCACAGCATCCAAAAGCTGAAAAGAATCTACTGAAGTAGTTCTGAAAGACCACTGATACGGTGCCTTCATTTTCCATCGTGGTTTGGTTGAACATTGAGTGAAATCTTTGGATAAATTGCATGAGCTGTTCCCTCTCTCCCTCCCCCCCAGACCCTGCCTTTTTCATTTTTCTATTTAGATGTGTTTTGCTTTTTATTCTTCCCCCCCCCCGCCTCCAATATTACAGTTCACTTCCCAGCTACTAGCAGGCTTGCAGCCTTTGGAGTACAGAATACCTGCTTTGATGCACTCTCTTCTGTCCCTGTGCAGCTTCAAAGGGGTCGGTGTGATAAATTTGTGACTCCTTTTATCTTTGCCTTAGGTTCCTTAAGAAGATAGTTCATGGAATTTAACAACAACGAAACTCCCGTTTCAATTTTTAAAATCACGAAAAAATGTATTCCATCTTACTTTAGATCTCAAACATGGAGAGAGAGAAACTATTCTTAACTGAATCTGCTCATGGTACGTTCATTTTGGGTCTTGCATCCATGCTCTTCTCCTAGAGAACTTCTCACTTCGTCTAGCATTGTGGTATCCTTAGCCTGCTAGAACCTAAGTTAAATGTTCCTTAACTAAACTGTATACATATACGATTCTTTGAATTCCATTTCTGTGTTCTCCTAATAAATCTTATTGCAGTTCCTTGAGTTCTCACCACTGCTCACTGGGGCAAAGAAACAAAGGCAGTTACCACTATCAATGTACTATCAGTTAATGGCCTGCTTAACTTCACCTCCTCCTTTATACTCATTAACAGAAAGGTTAAATAATCTTAATTTGCTCAGACCTACACTGAACATTTCTTCTCCCTGCCCTAGTTCATTACGAGCTGATTTAAACCATCCTCCAATATTTTTTTGCTCATGGCGCATCACTCAGTTTCCATTCCACGTGACAGTAATCATATCCAAACGAAAAAAGAATTAAACAAACGTGACGTTTCGTGACACGCTGTATCAGATGCTTTCCTAAATTAAAGGAAACCACCCACAGCTTGGGAACCCCTGCTAGGCACATCACCCCCTTCTTTCTTTGAAGCCGGGAAGCCGGACGTGGATCCGTGGTGGAAATATCATGACTCCCAGACCGTCCTTAGTGCCAGGGTGGGCACTGCACGCCTTATCCTGACCTCCAATTGTGGGTTACTAGCACAACCCAGTAACAAGCCTGGTACCACCGAGTGCCAAAATTGGTGTTGGCATTTTCAAAGTGTTAATACTGCCTTTGGCTTAGTGTGTGCCTCCTTGGCATGCTGGCCCAGTGGCAGTTACCACCACCATATGTCATTAGTTTCATTGAGGGAAAGGGCTGCAGAGGGGATCATCACTGGGATGGTCAAAGTGGGGGAACCTGCTCTTTCCCTGGCTGCAAAAGGGAAGAGAAGGGGAAGGAGACCTGGTCCCCACCACAGTGATAGCGGGGCACCCACCAAAGGGAGCTCTGTGCTGTGCCATGCCTCGCATGCGTGTGGCTCAGCTGGCTCTGTACTTCCAGTAATTCAATCAGGACAGTCACGTCGTAACCATGTGGAGTCAGTTACCGAGTCACAGTGAATTACTGAGGAAAGGATTTCATAATTAAAGAGGACAATAAAACGAAGAGCTTTCCACAACAGTGGAGTCCAGAATTACAATGATGACATACAAGAAACAAGAAAACAATTACATTTGGGCTTGGTTTAAGGCTGGGCAGCACCTCTGCAGAAGACAGTCTGGTCCTGTTCTCCTTCCAGCAGCTTGCAAAGGGTCAGAAAAAAGAATTGACAAGGAAAGAAGTGAGAAAGCAAAGGCAGGAGGTAGATGTCCTCTCTGCCCTTGGTAGTTATGGAAAGATAAAGTTCTGGAGCCATCAGATGGAAAGTAGGGCCCAAGACTGACTATCAGCTGAGGGATCCAGAGAGGAGAAGTGTCTTTAGGAGAAAACATGTCCGTGAGGACACGTGTGGAAAAGCAATGCTAGCAGTGAGCATTATGAACCAGCAAATATCCCAGTGCCCTGACCCACAGCACTGCTGTATTCCAGGTACTGTCCAGCTTCTTGTGCTGCACTATTCAAAAGTCCTTGTGCCAGCTGGCTTCGAGGCACCAAACTGAGTGACTTTCCTGGCAGGCTGAACAAAAACAGCAAAAAAATGTGAGCAGGCTTGAACTCAAGCTGTCCTGCACTCTGCTTTCTGCCTTGTTCTCCAGATGGCCACCTCATCAGAATTCCCCTGAGGGAGCCATAGCAGGTCCTCATTTGCTTCTCCTTAATCTCTCCTACCTGGGCACGTGTATCTGCAGGCACCATGAAACCTGTTTGCTCTGAGTCATGTCTTCTTTTAAAAAAAACAAAACCCCCCAAAATGCAACCTGAAAAGTAGATTAGAAGATGCTAGCTGCTTCCTTTGCATGTGACACCCCTTGCTGACAGCCTGTACATTAAAAGAGTTCTTGTTTGAAACGCAAAGCATTGGCTGTTTTAAGATCCCTGTGTGTGATACATATGGCCATCTGCTGTCTGGGACAGAATAGTTTGGGACAATTCTTCACCTCTGGAGTCTGTCAGAACTTCCATATGCAGCAGAGGAAGGGGTGTTACACAGGTCACGAGGCCTACGTTTTATCTCATCTTAAGGATGAACAAGGCAAGACCCTTCAGTGCTGTCCTCTAAAATACTTGGTAAGGTTATTTTTGTGAAGTATTCTGAACTTCTACAAATGAAAGCCATTAATGGATAATTATTATTGTGATGCCCCTAACGTCATTATGGGTGCACATACTTACACTTTATACTGTAATAAAAATGCTGATTTTATGTGGGAACATCTGTTTTCTCAGTTGTTTCCTGGACTAAATGAAAGCCATCATCTGAAATCCAAATCTGGAATTAATCCTCACTTTTGAGATAAAAGGAGGTGAGTTGTTTCCCTATCTTATTATTAGTCAACTGGGCAAAAGAGGTGATTTGGCTCAATTTTGATCTACCTGTGCAGAATTCCTTGCAGGCGATAGTCCTTTCCATACCATGAGAGACTGTCCTACTGAGTGGAAGAGATTACTTGTCTACCAAGAACATCAGACAAAGAGATGACCTCTGTAAATTGTCACCAGTAAGTGCTAAAATGCCACAGTACTATACTCTGCTCCAACATTTGCTGCTTAGTCAATTATCATTTACATCACATGATTGAATAGTTAACTCAATTACTATCTTCTGCATTTCATAACAATATCGCTTTGTTGACAGTGTCTCACTTACAGTTTTTAACCATTCTCAGTATCTTCCATGTAAAAGTGAAAACAATTTTTCCTATGCCTACACCTATGTCTACAGTTGTTTGGTATAGAACCATATAATGAAACTTACTTACATCTTTCAGGCAAAAAATCACGTCTACATTGTATAAATGTTATTTTTCCCATGCAATCATATCAATGAGTTATCCAAAAATAAAAAGATAAATAAATTAAATTTCTGAACTGAATGCTAAGAATCTTACGCAATGAAATCTCCCACTAAATTTAGTGTTTAATCCGTTGATTAATTCGTTGATTAATCCATTGCTACTTATGCTAGTGGGGAAGTTTTAGTGAAATTAAAACCTGAGGTATTTAAAAAAATATTGGTTTAGTGACAATTAATCAAAAAGACCAAGCTCTCCTGCAGAACTTCTCAGGACATCCTATTGGTGTCAATGGAAGCAGACTTTCACCCACTGAAGCAGACCTGATTCAGGGCAAGATCTGTTTTTCTTCTAGCAGAGACATTCATCCACTGCACTTTCTTTTGTAATGTCACAGGTAAAAGGAGCCAAAGTGAAACACAATTAAAGGTTCACTTTCAAACCATCATTCAAGCCTGGATTGAACAAAAGAGAGCTCTGCTTCATATATCTCAGTGAACAAGTAGCAGCTGAGATTCACATTTAAAATAAAAACACAAAACAAGGGGAATATTGCGTGTGTCTAGTGGTAAGTCCTATTGTCACTGCCTATTCACTTATGTAGACGTGTCACTTTGCTGAAATGAGTGATCTTATACTGTCTTAGCCCACTAGGACAATATTTAGAGTTTTAATTGTACTAAAAGTTATGACACCTATTTCCCTGCCCACCTGATGTAAGAATACAGGTTGATTTTTACACTTTGTGTTGCTATGATACCTTAACAATTCATAACAATTGCCTGTTTTATATTGCCTAGTCTAGATGCACTGTGAAGCAATGCAGTACCTTTAAATTTAGCTTTTAGCATCCAGTAATCTTAGATGCTAAAAACATTGCTTCACAAATCTAAAATATCATGTCTAAGTGAGAAAAAGTTTGTAGCAACTTATACTTTTCTCCTTGATCTCATGAACAAGTGTTGTCTGAAGACTCTGAAGTATGCAACAGTGCATCCTCCGCTGGATCAAAGAAAACTCACATCTGCCTTTCAGCTTGGCACGGTCATTTTAAACATTCCCTCCTTCCCCCAGCTCCAGAAAACAATTCCAAGACAAAACCCATGCACAAAAAACATTAGAAATTGTGAAAATTAAGTTTTGTTGGCATTTAAAGCAAATTCCTTGGAACCGACCACAAATATTTGAAATCTCTCTCCTGGGTAATGGTAGCACAATGGGACTGGAAAGGGAATAGTGCACACCTGGATATACAAACTCCACAATCAAAGTGTTAAAAACAAGGGATCATTTGTTCTTAAGGGATACAAAAAACATATTCACCAAACAGCTGCTGTGTGACTTGAAACAAAAGCTTGTGAGTGGCAAATTTTGATGTAAAAATATGAGTGAGAGGGAGCATGAAACATCTCTGATCCTCACATACCTTAAAGCATTAAATCTCTCTTTTCCTTGCATGGGTAACAGCTCAAGCAGTCAGTTTGCCTCCTTTTTCCTGACAAGTTTGCCTCTTCCTTTCAAACAACGGCAGCTGACGAACTGCCGAAACTCAGCTCTGTCATCTTGCACCCCTCCAGTCCCCCATTGTTCACTGCAGATAGAAGGACATTAGTGCCTGGTTTGTGACCACTGTAGTTAAACACCTTAAAGCCTATAAGTAAACTTGCCTGTAAATCAAAAAGGCAGAGAGTTTTCTCATTTCATCAAGTGTAGTTTTACTGTCTGCTGTCACCACAGCTGTCAGCAGGATGCTTAACTGCTCTAATTGTCTAAGAGCTCATTCTCTCACCCTAACTAATTGTTTAGATCTGCTAATCTGCACCTATCATCTGTGAAGGAGCTAAGGCTGTTCTCATCTTCCAGTTTATAGGAATCAGCTATAGCGAGTTGGTAATAGGATCTACAGGGTTTACCTACTACACTGTGATGAGACAGTTGCTCACAGTTGCGTGAGTGACATCTCGTGAGCTAGTGAGGATGAGGCAGATAAAATCTGTAGAAGACAATAAATCACAGCAGTCACCCAGACTGTGACTTAACAACAAATAATAGCACAGTAAACCATGACAGCCCTGTAATATTGAACTCAACCAGGAATGAACAGAGGCACTAAGTCTAAACTTATATAACCAAGCCCTTAGATAGATCTCACTGTATTTGCAATGTGTGTGTGCTTTTTTTAATGTTAGGTATGAAAAATTAATGAAGTGAGTATGCATTGCTTCTGTATATCAAACCCTTTTCTTAAATGATTCATTGCATTTTAAAGGACTTTCATCTCAACTTATTTATACAGCTTTCATACAGTGTATAGCACTTCATTCAGTCAAATGTTTATCAAAACCCATTTATTTAAAGACCTTTTTCTGCACATATTGTTTACATATGGAATGTCATAATTTTATGCGGCTCTTTTTTTTTCTTTTTTTTTTTTTAATACCCTTGGAAGAATTAAGGCTTGAGAAACAAAGCTTGAGATACTTCAGGGTTTTCTGACCATTCTGTGTAAATTTCCCCTGAGTTTGCCAAATATTTGATGTAATTAATATTGAGCTCTGTAAGCAGAATTCTGGCTTAAGTGAGGACTATTCCTCCATCAGCAAATCCCAGGTCACTTTTGTTACCCATCACAAGTTACTAGCTGCTGGTCTTGCACTATTTTGCCAGCACAGACAAAGGGTTTGGTCAAATCACAGAAAATTATTTTTGTGTCAGTAAATTAGTGCCAAGGTTTATTTACACCTGAAAAATCTACCATCAGATATTTCAATCTGCCTGAACTTTAATTCTGGTTCTTCATGTTGGTCTTTTATACAACTTGGATCTCTACGTGAAATCTGTTGCAAATGTTTGCTGTGGTTTATTGTTAAGTTTTACCTGTTCGCTTTTGGGCACCATCTTCTGCTGTTGCTTATTCTTGTTGCTTTCTTTCCCCTAGGCCAGGTGCCACAGCTGGCTTGAATACCTTACTGAGGATGCTAAGCCAAGCTGGAGAGGCAACATGAAGTCAAGCTAGTTATAGCTAGGGGGATAGAAAGGCTCTTACCAGGCTAAGGAAACACATGAATGTTATTTATGGCCTGTGGCCTTTGACAGTCTCTAGTTCCTCCAATTAAGTATGTGCAATTGTACATTTGTAGCCACAAGGTACTTGTCATGTCTGATCCTCCTCTTTTACATTCCCCTTCCTTACAGCAATTGAAAGTCCTGCTACAAGGAGCTTACAGTCTAATATGTATAGGTATGGTGAGCATTATAAGAAAGAGATACCGATAATTCATAGAACCCAGTATTGACGGGTTTCTTTGAAGGATTAAAGCCCAAATTGAAAAGAAAGGTGAAGGGTGGGAAGCAAGAAGCTAAAATATTGTTGTTTTAGAAAGGAGAAATGTAAACACCGAAACCTCATAAATCTTAAAAATTCAGGCTACTTTTTTGAAGTTAATCAGCTAAAAGGTTCCTCCATAGACAACCAAAACAGGTAGAGTTTGCTACATTTGTTTAAGTAAAAAAGAGAAAATAGGGTAAATGGGCTCCTAATCTCAGCACTTCAGCTAAGTTCCTGAAGTGTGATGGGATGACTTTTGCCCTAACAGATTAATGAAATTGGTCTCACACAGGAAGTCTATGACAGAGCCAGGAAGCAAGTTTACTGCAAAGCCTTACTTCTAAGACAGGACCTCATAAAATTGGTAGCCATCCATAGCCAGGAGATGACCTGTCCTCTCCCGTGTTCACTGTTTCTCTATAGTCTTTTATTTTCAGGGGAAGTGATTATAGCAAATGCTGTAAGACCTCATTCCTCATTTTATAAATGTTCAAATCTTAATAAGGGTACAATTATGAGAAAGGAGGTTTTAAATGAACCAAGTCTGTGCCAAGTAGATGAAGGAATCTTTGAAGTGATCCTACCTTTGATTTATGTACTGGCTAAACCTTGAGTTTCAATCTAGATTTCCTCAGCAAATCTCTTAAATCAAAAGTTTCATTGCGCTGTAGTTCAGGAATTAATCTGACTGTGAGACTAAGGGGAAAAATATTGTACCACAGAACAGTAAACTGCTGTAACTCAGAAGTTAAACTGAAACTAAAGAAAAACATGCTTTGCATTATTAGTATGATAGGGCTTTAGCCAGCCCACAACTTCCTCCTGACTCTTGGCCTGCACCCTTTTTCTCTGTGAGGTTTCTGATTTTGGCCAAATATTGGTTGAAATGTGTCCTCTCTTCATGACTGGAATCACAGACTCCAATCAGTTTAACACAAGAACAGACAGTATTTTAGACAGAACTTATCCAAATATTATTGGTATATTATGTTTCATAATTACTTTGGATCTTCCTTCTTCTTGCGGCAGAAATGTATTTTGGCTCTACAGTCACACAACCCTGACACCTCAGATATAATGGTCCTTACAGAACCGTGTGGTGACTGCTGGTCTCTTTTACTTAAGAACCCAATTTAGCAAAGTGTTCAAACAAGTGCTAAACCTCAGCAAAATGCATTGGGAAAGATGTGCTTGACCTCAGAGCAGCAAGCCCTTGCTGAGGGCTGTGGACTAATGAGCTCCTCTTGAGCCACTGTTATTGTATGGTTTCTGGAACGTGAGATGGTTGAATTTGAGCTTTTTCTGGCAAAGGAGAGACCTGAGCCCCAGTTTTCGCTTCCTGGAGAGTACTCTAACCATGAGGGCATGAAAACCAAGATCAGTGCCATTTGGAGGACAAGTCAGAAAGAGTGACCTCCAGGAGAGTGACCTACATTCCCACATCCAGTCAAGTTTTAAACATTGAATCTTAAACATGTTCATCCAGGATACAGAGGTTTCAGACACAGCTGCTTTCAGGGCCCTCACTGTGTTGTGGGTGTCTCCAGATCTTCACATTTATGAAACCCTTTTCCCTATCTATGTGAAGTCTGAAGTCTTTTGCTGTGTGAAGTCTTGTCCCAGAGCTGGGTTCCTCATTCCCTTACTACGTCTGGTACTCTGGCATATCAGGTCCCCAGGAGCAAAATGATGGTCATAACATTTGCAGACCAGTTAGTCACTGAGATGAACGCAACCACATAGGAACTGAAGACTTGTATCATTCAGCAAGTAAAGGCAGACATTTTAATATCACTTCAAAAATTTCTCCAACTAAACAACAGGTCAATAAATCTTGCAATTGCCTGTAATATTTTCCTGTTCCAGTCTTGACATCTGTAGTAAATGGCAAGAAATTTTATGGTACAAGTAAATAGACCATCACTTGCCATCAATTTTAATCAGCAGAAGGTTTAAAAAACATGCCATAAAATGAAAAGGTCTGTAGTTAAGAATTAGGAAAACCAATTTACTTGCATCCATCAGATCCAAGATCAACTATAAGACACAAGATTGTTTCTGAGTGCCTGTTTCTGAGACAGACAAAGGGATGGTATGTTTAGTGAACCTGCTTGGGCTGGTGGAGGATGGAGATGCCAGCAAAGAAAAGGTGGGAGAGTGCAGGGAGGAAAACTCTCTCTAGGAAACCCCAACCAGTCAGGGTCAACCTGACCAATGAATACATGATAGGTATATAAGGAGAAGCTGAAGCAGCAGGTGGTTAGATTTTTTTTCAGAAACTGAGCAGAAAATGGACAGCCAGGATTGTGCTGCTGAACTTGGCATGGGCGCCGTCTCTTTTCCCTGGGAGAGTGTAGTTTGAATGGGCATGTGAAGAAATAGCAGAGAAGGGAAGGAATCAGTAAGGTCAGGGGACCTTTGCAAAACATGCCTGAATATTGCAGCTGTGCGGCCTTTGATCAGTGGTCAAAATGCAGAAACATTTGGTGCCATCCACTTATGGAAATGAATACTGAAGATGTCAAAAGAGCATAGTAACCTCTTTGGAGCATGCTATTGCACCAGAGAGAAGAGTCTAACTTCTCTCTTTTTTATTAAATTCTGCTTCCCCATGAGCAGAATGTCTCTTAAGGATTCCTTGACACTGTTTCTCTTAGGATTGTATAAATGCATTCAGATTTCTTTTCAAGCCTTCTCATATACCACCTGCTGCCTTCCGAACCGGTTAGTGTCCTCGGTTGTTATTACTGCAGGAGAAGCTATATAAGAAAAATGAAATGAATAAGAAAAAAAAAAAAATTGGTGGATGTATTGGCTGGAGTTGTTGTGAGGTACAAAGGGCTTAAGGTAGCTTTACATTCAGGACTTCTTTGTGCAGTGCCTTCAGTTGGCATTGCACGCTGTTTGACTGCTATTAATGTTACCTAAATTGCTGAGATGAATGAAGGTTGTTATACAGTGTTTATTCATTCTTAACTTATAAGTCCCTGGATATAAGTTTCCATGACAAATTAGAACATGCTTGAATGACACAAAAACAGGGCTTTCTTTAAAATCTATTTACACACATTTACTTATGTTTCAGTAGCAGCAAGTATATTGATTACAGAGCCATTTTAGTGGCTTTATTTTCCCACGTGAAAAATTAGAGTTATTAATTGTAATATATTTAAAAGGCACAGAGGAGTAGAGGAGAACCTCAGCTGCATTAGCCAGTAATGTCTGTTGAAGCTGTAGGCTCAAGTTGCGCTTGCAGCTCTGGTGTCTGTGACGGCTGCTGTGTGAGGAGTCGGGAATAACTGTCTCACTCTTGAAAAATATGAGGAATTTTGGAGCGCTTTTGCCACAACTCAGTTTTAAAACATAGAAGTTGAAACTCAAGAAACCTCAGTGCTTTCGCCACCAACTCAGGGACTTACTTTTTGAAGGAACACGTTCCCTGGTGATTGCAGGAGAGAAAAGGAGAGGGGCTTGCAGGGGGTTGCAACTTTTCTGTTCGTGTTGCTCTGGCAGCATTTGCTGTCTTTTTATCCTGGATCAGCAGCACAGTGGTCCTAGACAGTCATGGTGAGATTGCCTTTGATAGAGGTGCTGTCTATACAAAAGAGCCAAAGTCCTAAACACAAGTAACACTGCTCTGTCTGGCTCTGGCTGCAGATACTCCTGCTTATTTAACTTGATGGGTCTCCTTCCAGTGCTCCTGCTCCCTGGCTTTGTCCTTTCTGAGCCAGGTCTCAGCAGGAAGAGTGAAAGGTATTTGGTGCCCAGCATTTTTAGCAGAGATTGAGACTGTTGCATTTCAATGTACTAATGTATACGGGATGGGGGCAGGGGGAAGGAGGGAAGCCAGGTTCTTAAACAATCATCTTAATTGTCCTATTGATGGAGATGAGACAGATTTTTGTTTTGGCCTACTTTCTGAACAACAAAAAGCAACTAATGGAAGGCCAACAAGCCTTAATTTGGTAAAATGTGCTCTGCACTCTCTTAAATCACTCCTGATTCTCCAGCGCATGGATGCTGGATGCGGCGAAGATTCTGTGATGGGCTGAGTCACTGTCCTCAGCAGACCTGATGCTTTTTATAGGGACAATTATTTTCATCACCAGCCTGAGAAGTAGCATGTTCCTGTGTGATAGGTGTTCAGGTCTGTGTCTGTCCTAGCAGTTTATTTCTTACTATATTAGTGGCATAGCTCAGTGTAAATAAACAAAGCCTTAGTTTCCAGGGAAAAAATGATGCTTACATAGCACTTACAGTTCTCAAAGAACTTCTGTTCGATCTCCACACTAATGTGGTTTCACAAGAAGACTGAGGTTATTTTATTGCCCCAGGATGTCAGGAAATTTTCATTTGACTTCCTCAGATCTCTAGGATAAAAGTGGGACAGTAAAGAAAAGAATTCCCTTTGCTGTCTTAGATTTCTGTGCTTCAAGAAAATATGTTATGTTTTCTAAGATCTGATATTCTGTAGTTTATTTTTAACTTGATGACAGTATTATTTTACTGTTTTTTTTCCACAGAGGAATATCTTGCCCTCTGCTGCTTCCTGCTTCTGGCCTTTTTTATAAGCTTCTTTTTTCTGTGTGGAGTGCAGATAATGCTTTTCACACTTCATTGGTTTTATTAAGTATATATTTCCTGACTTTGTGGAAAACAAAGGAGTCAATAACCCATAAAGTGCAGAAAATAGAGCTATTTTTAATAAACTGCCAAATAATCAATATGAGACCATTCGGTTGCTAGTGTCATGTGAAAGGCTTGGTGTTGGTGAAAATCTTCTGCTGCGGCAAGTTGTTAGCTAACAAGAGGTAATACAACGAGTGTTTGAGGAGAAATCATATGTCTTTTAAAAAAAACCAAAAACCAAAGCAAAGCACATGTAGGCCCCGCTTTTTAATCCAATATGAATTTCAAGGGCAAATCCCTCCAAAACATTTACTCTCCTTTTTGGTCAAACCTGGTTCAGATGGAACAAAAGGAACCAGGCACATTTGACTGCAGCCTGGTTTTCCTCAGCATCACAGGGGCATTAATAGCACTTGCTACAGGAGTACTAGGCAGGGGGAGCTATTTCTTGTACCTTTTTTACTGTCCTCCTTTTTAAGGTAACATTGTGCTGCTGAGGTCATATAAAGTAGTGTGTAGGAAGGAACTCTCTGCAGGTTCAGAAAACAAAAAATTAAACAGGGCATGTGTTTTGGAGACAACTTGGGAGAAAAGAAGTAATACTGAAGGTAAAAAGAAAAGTTTGACCTTTAGAAACCTTATTGGTCACCACCATGCAAAATATCTCATTCCTTTCTTCTGCTAAACTCCATTAAGACAAAGGTTATATTGCCTTAAGAGTGCTAGCCCATGTCAGCAGCTGCTGATATAAATCAGCACTTGTTCTAGAATTGCTTCATCTGGGCAAAAACTGTATTTAGCTGGCAACTGGCATTGCATGTCAAGCTGAAGTCAGAAAGCTCCTGGATCTCTGTGTGTCCTCCTAAATATCATTTATTCATTGAAGTGTTCATGGACAAATCTCCTGCACTTTTGGAGGTAAATGCCTCTCACCTGGGCATTCTCTGCCTGGCAGTTTGGGCTGCAAGAGCCCAGGAAAGCAAGGTGGGCTGTTTTTTCGCTGTTGGGGCTGGGTGACAGAAGTTACAGGTTGTGGTGTGTGAGGTTCTTTTGACCAAGAACTTCAGCAGTTCCTGGCAGTTGGCCTCAGCTTTGTCTTTTCCTCCCACTCCTCAAGTCAACCCATCCCTGAATATCCTTTAGCAACAACTCAGTTGTGTTTGAATGCTGAGGAGCAGGAGCCTGTTTTTTGTCTGTTCCCATCCACTGGGAAATGCTCAGAAGTACTTGGGATGAGATTAGCAGAAGCAGTCATGGCTGTCTTTAATTCTCTTCCAAGTTAAATCGATTTGCCACTGGCCCTGTCAGGCCTGGAGTTAGCTCAGTCAGGAGTGTTTCTAACAGCCCCACTCACAGTCCCCAGTCAGAGGCTTTCAACTTAATGCAGCCAAAAAGACTTGCAGGTCAGTTTCTTTTAGAAAAACACACTTCTTGTTGACTTAAACATTCTCCTACAGCTACACCGTGCTCCTGTGTGGTCACCTACCTTGTGTCACAGCTCAGACCAGAGCAAATAATGAATAGTGAGCTCGGAAGAGAAACACTCTGTTCTCTGCTATGTGCCAGAGCCCTCCCTGCATCCCTCCTGCAATGGCATGCAAAGGCAGCTGAAATCTCTGGGACACAGATCTGTTTCTTTCTGAACTGGATCGACATTGTTATGTTTCCTCCCATTTCAAACATCCAAGTTTGTTATAGTAATATATGAGTCAATGTCTGTACCTTTGTAAAGACATGTGAGACCAAGATCTTAGGTGGTAGGAAGGGAATAGAAAAGCATATCTGTGAGTCGTGCACATTCTTTCCTGGTTTTGTTTGTTTGTTTTGTTTCATTTCAATGTTTGTTTGTTTAGTTTAGATTATTTTATTATTTTTACACCTTTTGTGCGGTTTCTATTCTTAAAATATCTGGTGGATTAACTACAGATAAAATCTGAACTGTTAATACTAAAAATTCTGTCCTTTTTTTTCACAAGCCTTTCAGTGACTACGTTGCACAAGAAATGAAAATCAGAGCTTTTGCCCTTGTAACAGCACGATCCCACCATACCTAAAATCCACGTCAAGGCACTAACTCTTTCACATCTAACTCTTCTGCACACCTCTTATTTGTGTACAGAAAAGTCTGGTTCATCTCCTGTCTCCATCTGGATTTAGTACCAGAGTGCTGCAGTAGGACTTCTCACTGTAACACCAAGCCTTTCTGCACATATTCTGTTCTATTGATTCCATTGAAATCACATTATAAGTTAATCTCATTCCTCCATTTTGAAGAAATATTACCAGTATATTTATTTGGTATTGCTAAAGGGACTGTATACAAAAATCTTTGGCAGTAAGACTGATAGAACCTAATATATTACTTACCAAACTGTTTAAATATAATACTACTTCTCAAAGGACTAGACTTCTTCCAGGCAGCATCTTTTGACAGTGATCTCGTTATCCAAACAAGTCTATGGCTTTGAAATGGAAATGGTTTCTTCTAAATAGCCGTACTAGATTTTCCATGAGCCCCGTAAGATCCGTCCCTCAACTCATTATGAGGGAGGTGAGTTTAACATCTTGTGCTTCTCAAGTAGTGGGTCATGGTCTGATCTGGTTTTGCTTGTGTCTTTTAGGGTTGTTCGTTTTGTTTTACTTAACCAGCGAAACAAACTGAAATATTTCACTGTACAAATGAAAGAAATACAGTTTGGATGCAGTATAGACAAAAATCTTTTCATATTGCAATCAGTTGTCTATTTGGTACTTAAAAATAAAAGCATGCTCAAAATATTTTGGCCATTAAATTTTGTGGTTTTAAAGTGATAGACGAAAGATCTCTCCTATGCCAGATGAACGTACATCAGAAGAAGCAAAAATCTTACTTAGGGTATGGTATTAAGTATTACATTACTTTCTCATGTTAACGTTTGTTCAGACATATGTTCTTTTCCTTCAAATCTTGTTGGACTTCTTATGCCGTTTTTATAAGACAGCCTTGACTCTGCACTAAACCATGCCACTAACACATTACTTAATCTAACTGGCACATTGTAAAATTTTACACATGCGCTCATCCAGATAATTACACAATTAATTTTCACTTAGTACAGCTGAAACGGGGATAATGAAATTTCCACTGGTGTACTGTTACGTCCAGGGGTTGGAGGTCAACTTCCTGTTTGGATAAGGGTGAGTTTAAAGAGGATTTCTGACAGTCTCCTTACTTCAACTGAGTCTAAAAACATTGCAATGGAATTTCAATTTACAGCTAAGTTCAATGGAAGGAGCAGATGTTGGGAGTGTGCTGCTACCATTCTGAGAGTCCTTTCTATGCAGGTGTAGTCAAAAGTCAATGTCCTTCATCCCATTTTTATATGAAGACAGAGTTAAGCTGACACTTGATATTAATTTCTGCGCTGGACTGTAGCTGCTCGGTGCTTTGCAGAACTAGCCCTGGCCTGAACAGTTGTGGAAACATTTTCCCTATTGCATTTTCTGCATTTTCAAAGGAGCGTGCAGATGACAAGAGCAGGGCTCTTGCCTCTGAGGATGTGTTATAGGAAAGTTACCACAATGAAACTAGACCAGAAAGAGCTGAGACAAACTTCCACAACTTTGACAAGGCCCTTGCTGTACTGAAGTATACAGTGGTATATAAAGCTAACAAAGTTTTGACATTTAAATGCAAATGTTGTGACTTAAAATGGCAGTGCTTCTGATGGCTCCTCTTCTAAGCTGGAATAAGAAGTCAGTTTATTGCTTGAAACGTATGTACATGGATATTTGCTGTCACACCTTTTACTCTGTCCTCACATAGCTGCCCTCAGCAGAGCTTTACTTTCTGATCCCTGCCATTCTTAGACAGCTGACCTTAGCTGAGAGTTATGCTGGGCAGATGATGAATGTTCCATACACCAAATCCTCCTCTAAAGGAGTAGTCCAAGGTGAAAGGGAACGCAAAGGCAGGGTCAGCATCCCCCTTGGACCAGCCTGGCCGTCATCTGCATTGGTGTGCTGGACTGCAAGACTTGCAAGAAGAGCAGTGCTTTTTAAGAGGTAGTGCAATTCAGAGCCATAGGGACACCAGATTCCTGAAGCACACTGGCAGAGGCAGAAGGATGGATAGATGTGGGTCTGGCCAGGCCAAGGTAACTCACACTGCCTAGGTGCCAAAAACTAAGTCTTCTCATCTCAGAGCCAAATGAGGGCAATGCTAACATTGGCATCGATGTCATGGGCTACAGGATTAGATCCTAAGGACAGAACCCACTATTAGCTGGTAATGAATAGATAAAATGTCACATGGCAGCTCTTGTGAGCAGCTGCTTCTTGTGATGTGTACTTCTGTGGTGCTACTGGGCCTTGATCACAAGCTGGGGCTTCTCCATCCTCTAATAATGTGGAAGAAAAGGATTACCTACAGGAAAGGCAGATGTTTGCACAGCCACTGATTTTAAGCATTTCTTCATAGAATCATAGAATAGTTAGGGGTGGAAAGGACCTTAAGATCATCTAGTTCCAACCCCCCTGCCATGGGCAGGGACACCTCACACTAAACCATGTCACCC
>WYDI02010552.1:0-40035 GCA_009867235.2 Psittacus erithacus | reverse complement strand
TTCCCTTGTTATTTCCCTTATCATTATTATTATTGGTGGTAGCAGCAGTGGTTTGTGTTATACCTTAGTTACTGGACCGTTCTTATCTCAACCCGTGGGAGTTACATTCTTTCGATTCCCCTCCCCATCCCTCCAGGACCAAGGAGAAGGAAGTTGGGGGAGGAATGAGAGAGCATCTGCGTGGCTGACATAGCTTAAATCACAACATCATCTCATCCATTAACCCTTTTAATGATAGATAAATGCAGTAGCAGGGAAACGTAATTACTTATAATAGTGGTGCAGTATTGAAAAAAACCCAGAGAAATTATTAACTAGTGTTAAGACTAGCTGTGGAAAATGGATAAAGTCTACATTTGCTCATATTTGCAGCAGACAGCCTCCACTTATCTGCATTTCTTATTGTTTGCATTACTGCAGAGAAATCTAGGACATAAAATTATCTGCAGTTCTACAGGAGAAGACTGCCTGTGTTACAAGTCTAGAAAAATCTTTCCTAGCTGGAGTTAAACCCAGAACATTCAGTATAAAAGAAATGAATTTTCTCAAAGCCTACATTTCCAACTGTCTCAATTATCCTGAGCTCTACCTCTGCAGCACAAAGCTGAGAAAATTAATTTTAAAACAAACCTTTATATAAAATCAATTGATTCTTGGCAGTAACTGCCTACAGTGGAAATAGCCTTTCATAATTTTACATAAGCCTTCCTTTAAGGTTATGAAGTCGCAGACAAAGAATAAAACCATCAGATAAGCAGCATACAGTAATATGCATCAGCTTCAGTCCTTCACCATCATGCCTTCCAAAGGCTAAATCACTAATTTTTTTCCTTGCTGAAACGTTGTTACCTGCCCAGATTGTTCTGTATTCAGACTTTACTCATATTAGGCCGCTGTAAAACACTAGAAGATATAAATGCACCTTAAGGCAACTAAAATACAGTTAAAAAAACCCCCAAAAACAAACAAACAAAAAAAACCAAAAAAACCCCAAACAAAACCAAAAAAAACTTTCCAGCTTCAAATACATTATCACCAGGTCTTGAAATTACATTGCTGGGATGAAATAAAGAAAGGTTTACCTAGGAATTCCATTTTCTTTTTCCCTTGAACTGATTTTAATGGGATGTTAATGTAATTTTCTGTAATTTAAGATACAGGTTTTTTAGTGAACATGAAATTATTTAACACTTGTATGTCTATAATGAAGACATGATTCAAGTTTTGTAAATGATATTAGTATTTGACTTTCATTTAGATTTAAGGTCTGACCTGTGCTAATTTACCATTTTGAAGAAAACACTTTGAAAGTGCACATTTTTAGAAAATTACTTAGATATTTGTGTCATTAAATATTAAATTAAAATTCATAAAAACCTGAAATAATTCTCTGTTCAGCTACCAGCTGGTTAATGATTCTTCTACAACTCTTT
Source organism: Psittacus erithacus (assembly GCA_009867235.2). Classification (NCBI taxonomy): domain Eukaryota; kingdom Metazoa; phylum Chordata; class Aves; order Psittaciformes; family Psittacidae; genus Psittacus; species Psittacus erithacus. Next base: position 38,602 of record WYDI02010552.1, on the reverse strand, counting down.
AAGCTAGGATTTATAGAGAATTGAGACCAAATTTCTGCAGAACATTATTTCTATTAAAGTGTTTCACAAACAGCCACTGCTTTTGGCAAGCAAGGAAATTTCAGGGGGGAATTTTATGTAACATATGTAGTTCTCCTGTCCTTAATAACAAAATAATCAATTGACATTTTTGCTATCTCACCACCACTGACAGATTAACAAAAATCTTGATATAACTCAGTTTTTAGTGCCATCTTTGACTGATTGTATGTTGAAGAAATTTGACATACTATGAAAAGACAGTGAAGATACTTGTAACTCATCCCTGCATCACTGTTTTAAAAATATCACTGCTAATGTTTGTTCCCTGTAGTGTTCCCATCAGTGTTTTGGTAACTCAGCTGTGTGACCACTTCCCAGTGTGAGTAGAATAGAAAGGTCCTAATAACTAACTATAGAGATGGGTCAGTGGGACAGGAAGGACCTCTCTTTCCTGCAAAGCATAGGAAGGTGGATTCTGGAGAAAGGGGAAAATGGAGTCAGAACAGAAGATCAGGCTGGCATTCCACGGGAATGCAATTCACTTGGCTTAGACAGCAAACCCGCCATCAGGTTAACCACCAGGTCATAGCAACTGCTTTGAAATATGTTTAATACATACTAACAGCAGCAGCAGAAGTACTAGCATGAGAGAGATATTTCATGAACTGCAAAAGGAAGTATGATGACTAAATATTTTCATTCAAAATGTGTGTGTACAAGCACAAAATTGTGTGTCACCAGTCTGGTAGACTACTATTTTCTTCAATTTTACAATATACATATAAGAGCAGACTGCCATTTATTTACACTTACAGACAGCTTGGTTGTAGTCAGGAAGCTTTCTTTCAATTAGGTTGAATCTATATTTGCTTATTTGAGCTTTTCTCTATTTTAAAAATAATTTTGGTTTGAATCAGTGTGAGAAAATGTATTAGAAAAAGCATCTTAGCTGCCAGATTGCTGCATGGACCTAGACTCAACCTGCATGTAATTTCCAGTGGCAGGTGATAAATGAAGAGATGGAATAAGAGAACTGTTACAGAATTCTGATGGGCAAGCCCTTTCTGACTTCAATGAGAAAAAATGAAGACTCTATCTGATTTCCATGAAACAGACTGCGTATTACAAGCAGCAGCTGGAAAAGAAAATTAAAAACGTAACTGCTAAAAGACAACACTCTTAAGGTACCTATTTTCAGTGAGGATTGAGCCACCCTGACCTGTCTCATTGAAAGTTCTTTAACTCACTATAGCTTACAAAGAGAGCAGGATTAAATACAAAGTAATAGCAGCAAAATAAAAAGGTGAGAAAATCTTTATTTCTTTAATTACAGTTATAAACTATGATAGTTTTAAGCCAGCATTCTGCACTGCAGAGTAAAAACTGGTAGAAAAAAAATGATTTTTTTTGAATCACTAACATACAATCGATTTCATTTTCTGGAAACTCAGCCCATACTTAAAAATTAAGAGTGCTGCCTCTTGGCAGAGTCCCTCATAATAATTCCTGTAAGCCAGAAAACTTTTAATTTTTTTTAATCTTATACCTTCTATTTCATAGTTTCATTAGATATTACTTACAAGTGTGGACAAGTTTTGCCTTGTAAGTGCCCATGAAGGCTTTCTGCAAGATATTTAGATGTAAAAACACAATCAGTTTAGAGAGGTATATTTGCAAAACAATCTAATGTATTTCTATTGAAAATTATGCAATCTATTATACACTAGACAGCTTTGGAATGGGTAAAAAAAATAATCCAGTTGATAATTCTGTTTTTTAGAATTTTTTCATTTGCTCTAAGTTACATGCTTCAACAAGATGAGCTGCCTGGTACATTTCTTCCACACAACATGGGTTAATGCATGTTAAATTCTGAGATAAAGATACTACAAGGGGCAAACATAAGCAATTTATAATCACTAGCTTAAATTATTCAGCATGTGGTATACGAGCACAAAATATTTACGAAGTTCATTTCACACGCACATTTGTCCTGGTTTCAGCTGAGGCAGAGTTAGTTTTCTTCCTAGGAGCTGGTGCAGTGCTGTGTTTTGGTTTCAGTCTGAGAACAATGCTGATAACACACCAGTGTCTCAGTTGTTGCTGAGTAGCACTTACCGTGATCAAAGACTTTTCAGTCTCGTGCTCTGTCAGTGAGGAGGGGCACAAGAAGCTGGAAGGGAGCAGAGACAGAACCCAAACTAGCCAAAGGGGTATTTTGTACCACATCATGCTCAGAATAAAAATCTGGAGGGGGGAGGAAGGGGTGGGGGGACACACATCTGTAGGGATGGAGTGCAATGGTAAGCTCTCCCCGCCCCACAACCTGACCTTTATTTCCTGTAACTCTGCTCAAGTGATAACCACCAGTGATGATGGTAATAGATGCATCTGGGTGTGATGGCTGCATATGATTCGAACTGGATTCAGGAGAGACAAATGACAACACAATAGCCAAGGACTAATCTGAGCCATGTGCACTGCCCTCTCCTCCCCCCAGCTATAGTCCTAGTCAAAGTCCAATTCAAACCAAGTTTGAAAAAACAAAAACAAAAACAAAACAACCCTTCCTTCTTTTGTAGGTATGCAAATATGACATGAGTCAATCAAGGTTGAGAGATTCCTTGTCACAACAGATTCTCTGTGATTATCATTAATAGCATGCTAAACATTGTCATCTTAGCTAAACGACATGAAGGACTGATTGTGCACGTCATCCTTTAGAAATAAACCACTGACCCAGCCTGAGACTAAGTCTGAATCTAGCTGAACATAGACTGCTCTCTGACAAAGAGTTTAGAAAGCTAGGGGATCCTTTCTGAACCTCATGACTCAATGGGAGAGTCTCCCTGACAGTTCTATCTGACCCTGTCCTCTGTGCAGTAAATACTCAAGTGCACCTCACCATTGAATCTTGTTAAACCACTGTTGCATTTACTATCAAACTTTGTTAAATCACTGGTTTATATCAAGAAACATATTGCTGCTTCTCTTTTATGACTGAAGTGCACCACTCCATTCATGACATGGTGTGTCTTCCCAAGTAACAGTTACACATGATGAAGCCCTGCTTCTGTGGAGATGGCAGAAAACCTGCCTGCCGATGGGAAGCAATGATTGAATTAATTGTTTTGCTATTCTTATGTGCACAGCTTTTGATTTACCTGTTAAACTGTTTTTATCACAACCCATGAGTTTTCTTACTTTTCCAATTCTCTGCCTGTCCCACTGAGGGGGGAAAGAGGGGAAGAATGAGCAATCGACTGTGTGGTGCTTAGTTGCCAGTTGGGGTTAAACCACAGCACACATTAATTAGGTAAAATTAGAGAAACCATTAGAGAGCCATTAAGTGTTAATTAGACAGTAAAATCAAGAATGCTGGCAGTGCTAGTAGTAAGAAACCTAGAGTTCACTTCCAAAGGGAAGACAGTTCATTAACCTGTTCTCAACAGTTCAATTATAACATGCCTAATGTACTGGACATTAACTTTTGGGACCTGAACCAATTACAAATGAGAGTAAAACGACCTTACTCTTTTCATGAAGATGCAGACGTGACTTATTTTGTGGCTGTCAAGCCAGTTGATCACCTTGTTCTGAAAACTCTTTTAAGAGGCACAAGTCCTTTACCTGTACATGTTTAGGGCAACAGCCAATAATTGATGAGAAGTATTTCTTTTCCACTTGAGACTGGAGTTCTGTAACTGAAAATGATGTCAGGAAACATAAGAACAAACATTTGGTCTTGAAGATAAAAAGTGGCAATGTGACGCTTTTTCAATAGTATAAAATATATGGCACACGTATACTACACATATGTTAGATATGTTAGACTGTGCGTGGTAAAGCTTTCTCATGGTTCATTTCATTGTCAATTAACTTAATTGACTGCAAAAGAACTTAAACTAACAATTTTAAATTAGATATCAAAGTTTGTTCCACAAATCGATGTCAAAGAGTTCTGATCTGGAAAAGAAAGTTTCTGGTGTACACAGACGTTCAGAAGTTGTTATTAAAAGCAGATATTGACATGGACTCTAGCCTCTTGATGAAACTAAAGTTATTGTCTGAAAATGGAGTATATAAATAGGAATGTTAATGAGGGTGTGTTTTGGTTTTTTTTTTTCCTCAGAGTAAAGGCTACATAATTTTACTTGCACTCAGAACTGTCCTCCTGTTGGCCTAGTAGACATTTAATCTTGATAAAAGTAATAATAATAAAGGAGAAAGTAAGTGATTTTTGCAATCAAAGTAGCATATAAACTGGCTCGTTGTTAAAGATTGAATCATAAATACAGCTGCATAGGTAGTATCTTTTTACTATGCAATTTCTTTTCACAGGTCATTGCGAAGGGATAACTCAGAAAAAAAAAAAAAAAGAAAAAGAAAAAGAAAAAAATTTGTCATTTTATGATAGTGCCCTGTAAGGCCATGAAGATGAGATACACTTCTGTGTGTTCTTCTTACTAATGACAGTTCAGGGATTAAAAGGGTGAACATCAATAGCTAAGGTGCTGAAAACATTAGTATGAATGGGCAACATACTTTAATTTTTGAGGTGGCAAGGTATCTGGCCTGCCTCTGATTTTGACTACTTATTTTTCAGCTCTGAACAGCTAACAGGCACAGCTAAGGAAGATTCTCATCATAGGTGTTAGGGAAAAACAAGGGAGCAACAGAACACAATTTGGCCACTCTTTAGCTAATAAATAACAAAAACGTACCTTCAAAGGTTCTGAGGAAGCAGGCAGTAGAAAGCGTAAAACAAGGTATTTATAATGATGATATCCATTGGCAATGATATCCAGTGTCTATCCACTGCTTTTGTTTAGGGCAAACAGGAGCGCTCTACTGGTCTATTACAATGTCTGACTGAAAAGACAAAACAAAATCTTGAAAGGAAAACTTGCATGAAATGGTAGTTTATTTGTAAAACATCTTTGAATTACTTTTTTATTTGTAACGTAAACCAAAGTGATTTAAGTGCATTATCAAAAAAGATGACTGATGGGTGACAAATGTGTGATACTATGATTGCATGCTTTAACAACTTTTGCATTTTTGTTACACACCTTCAAACCTAACAGGTCACATTCTGCTAGAGGTCCAGTACTTGGCTGTGTGACTTCCAGTGTTTGATTAGCCAAAAAACCCCCAAACTACATGAAATCTCCAGTACCTCTGAAGAGGAAGATTCTATTTAACATAAACATCCAAAAACAGTATTCACCCAATACTCTGTTACATTAACTAAAATCTCACTACAAAATTTGTCCATCTGAAGTGTGGCTGCTCATTTCAGAATATATCAAGGAAAGAAAATAGTTCCACAAAAATGTTATTTGGCTATATATTTCCATAGCCTTCACCAAAAAGTCCAGCATGACAATAAACCTAACAAAGACCATTTACAAATAAGATACACTTTTGGATACTCTCAGGAGTGTAAATCTTAAGTTCAGGCCAGAGCACATGCTCAAAGGTTGCTCTTTACTGGGCAGGGTTTTCCACCTTTCTTGTCCTACTTGTTTGTTCTAGGCATACCAGACAAATTTTAGAACTTCAAAATTGGTAGAATTTTAGTCCTAAAAATTAAACATCCACAAGCTACAGCAGATAAGTAGTTAGCAACAATCAGTACATAATGCATGACAAGATGCGCACCAACAAGGCATAAGTCTGGATTATGGCATCCACAAGCTAGAAGTGAATCAAAGAAATTCCTAAATTCTACTTCCTTGAGACATATTTGAGCCTTTTCTGTAATAACCGAAATAATAATAATAAAAAAAAGAAAAAAGTGAAACCTTGGAGAGAACATTCAGGTGCAATTTCTTGCCAATGACTTCTGACCTTGATTCAAGCCCTTTGAAAATATTTGCTTGGTCACCCTTACCCACCTGTTGGAGAAAGATCTATTCTAAGGCAAATAGCATTCACCTATTGGAGAACTGATTTCTATTTCAGCACAGATGTCCTCCTTCAGTTTTATTATATGTCTCAAAAAAAGTCATTTACTATAGGAAGTTTATGCAAACACATTAAGAAGGATGGTTATTTTTGGTTTGGCTTTTTTTTAATAGAATTTAATATTAATCTCTGGCTGTACATTTGAAATTCCAAACCTATGCCTTTTTTTGAAACCCAAGGAGCTTATAGAAAGAGGAGATAGCTAGAAGAGACTCACTTGAAGATACATTAACTGCTAATTGCAGAAACATCATATTCCCTGTAACTACTTCCTCATCATTGGTCATAACAAATAAAGGCTGTATTATTCAAGTAAGCAAGATATATTCATGGCTGTTGCATTTCAATAGCAATATTTTGCCTAATGCTGTCAGGTTGTTTTAACAAATTCCAGCGGTAAATGGTAAATAAGCTAACTTTGCATTTTTTTTATTGATTCAGCCACATATGGGAAACTTTTGGGTTTTTTCATGATTGACATTAAAAAAAGGTAAATAATAATCACAGCATGTGTGTTTATCCCAGAACAACCATTCAGCCAACTTTAAACAAGTTAATGCTGCTATGATGTTCCTACTTTGTAGGAAAACAAACTTTTACAAAGGTCTTTAGGAAACATTTTACATATAGTAACTTCTCTATCCAGATTTAAGTTTTGGAAGATAAGCTTTCTAAATAAAATTCAGTTACTAATATTGAAAATTCGTAGAAAGTTCTAGCTAGTGAAAACTTTAAAAGCTGGAAGGAAAAAACAAAATCTGAATTTACTTCTATTTTGCTATTTAATGAGTAAAAAAGACACTTCCTTAAGGTAATGGTGGGATTTCTTCTTATTTTAGAGATATTTCATATTTATTTTTCTGTCCACTAGTTCATAGAATGCAAACATTCTCAAAACTCATTTCCTGTCTAAGCTACACTATACAAGATCAAAATGTGACCGAAAGGGAACTAAACAAAACAATCTCCAAGACATGGATAAAGTTTACTGTTGTTTCACTCAGCAATTTAACCAAGACTCCAAGATATTCTTCTACGTTAAAGTTGTGTAATCTCCCATGTAACCTGGTTTTCCTTGGAAGGAAAGTCTGTGAGGTATCCTCATGTGAAAAATGTTCTACCTGCAACAGCCTGAGAAGACCTTAGGATTGTTATATGCAGTTTATTGTATTTATCATCCATTTAGCTTGAACAGTTCCAATATATAAGATGAATGAGTAAAGAGAGGAAAAAAACCACTGACCCTGAAAATAAACTTAAGTGCTAGATGTCAGTCAGAAGTATAAACAACTAAGACACAATAAACTAAAGGCTAATGGCTAGAGCCTCTTTAAAGAAATTATATTTCAATCATGTTGTAATTTAAATAGAAATATAAAGCAAAACTAGTCAAATACAAATACATTATGAGCTTTTAAATGGAACATATTGGAAAAATAAATAGTGGAGAAAATGACAAGTTAAAAAACTCATATGTACAGAAAACCTCAATTTATTCAACCTATTAGTTAGACAGCAGCCTACAGTACTGGACAAAACAATGCAAATTGATTTTTGGAAGAAAAGGCTTTAGTGTTTATGTAACCAAAGGTAAAATTTGCAAGAAATTGCATTTTTTATTACAAGGCACAACACATATTATAGGAACATTAAGGCACTGAACTAAAATAATTTAAAAAGGCAGAGTACATTTGCCTTAGTTTGCCTTCTGATTTGCTGAGGACTACAAATGTAAATACGAGGAAGACTTTCAGGGCTATTGATAGAAATGGGTTACAGAACTTTGTACCACCTATTTGTCAACACCTAAGCCTCCGTCTCTCCTGGCCAGTTCAACGAAATCCCTTTCTTTATAGGGAAACCCTGAGGAGATCACTATCAGGATTTAAGATAAAGGTTAAGGCATGCTTGACAAAATGGGCTTGACCATAATGCACATACCATTTGCAAACCAAGCCACAGTCAGCAGTCAAGAGATCTCATGGGATCTAAACAGAAAGTATGGCCAAAGTTTGAGTCATAAATTGAAAAAGCAGAACAAAACCACATCAAGCTGACGAGCAGAATGGGAGTGGGTATGGAAGACAACCTAAAGCTTAGGATGTACCAGAGTCTATGACACTAGAACAAAAAGCAGGAAGAGCTCATGTAAAGTCAGGAAGGCTAAGTACTAAATTTTCCCAGACCTCTAAACTGCAATGCAAGAGTGCAAGTATGTAGGAAGATACAAATGCCTACTGCAACTGTGGCGTTAATATCCACTTCCTTCTTCCTCTTCAGTATCACAGATTGCCATGATTTTCTAGTAAAACATGAGCAGCACAGCGTCACAGGACTGTTATGAAATTCCAGCAGACAATTAAGCTACAGTAGTGGTAAGAACGAAAATAACTGTATTTCAGCATGATTTCCCCCTTATCTGAGCTGCAGATGAAACCCATTTGCAGTGGAGTGGCAATTAAAGCAGTACAACATACAAACCTAGTGTGAACCACAAAGAGAACTTTACAAGTCTTTCTGCCTTTTTTACAGAGAGCAATCCACCCTCAAAACCCACAATTTGAGAAATACTTCTTTTATTGACTGCACAGAAAATATTTTTGATGGGTCAGAAGCAGAAATATTGTATAGACCATACCTAAGCATTCTGAATCTTCCCAGCCAATTTTGCTGCAATAGCCTCAGTTTTGCAAGTAAGTGCATAGTTTTACAAACAATTCAACTTGGAATACATTCCATCTGTCCATCAACGTAATCTGCTTCTATCCCACACGTACATACTTCAGGTTTCCTAATGTAACTGACTGAAACTACAGATTTGCCTTAAATAGCCAAGTTAAATTTATTTTTAGAGGGTGCTATGCTCACTAGGACTTGAGTCTGTACTTTTTTTTAATTGTTTCAACTTTGTCCCAGGCACAAATGAAGTTGCTGTGCCAGCGAGAGTCTGATAACTGGTAACTTCCCACTGAAAGAGCTTGCACTGGAAAAGATTTAAAAACCTGAATGGAGATACGACAGGGTAGGTCCATAACAATGCTTCAGCCAGTAAGACATGTATGCCTCACCTCCAGACTCCTGAAGGCATCACCACCATCCCCAGCAGAGCATGTAAATATTTTCCCAGACTCCTTAATCTGGAACTTGAGATGTGGAACTGGTGATAACCTAGCAGCACTAACAGGAACACAAACTGCACTGGCACTGTAGCAGGGGACAGTAGAATTACAGCAGTGAGATAAAATTCCGTAACTTCTACTTTCTGAAAAAACATGCACTGCAGAGCAGTCCAAAATCACCCTCATACGTGACAGTGGAAGCCATGCAAGCATGCCTCTGGCAGACAGAGTCAGTGGCATACTAACAACTCACTTTAAGCGTAACAGCCCCAAGCTTGTTACAACTAAGAAACATAAATCAACACCACAGCCAAGCCCTCCACATTAACTGAAGAAAGTTTTTGGGATATTCTTCCCCTACTGGACAGATTCTTGGATAATGTTTGCAAAATCTTACAACTCACAAATTGTGCCTCAACACAAGTCACACGATAAAGGCAAGCTCTGCACGAACATACTTTGTAGATCTCACCTGGTGAAACTGACTCTACGTTAATGCAGTTTCTGCTGAGGCACAAACCCTGTTAGTCAAACTGCTCTCCTGAACTGGTAGTTCAAAGTAACATCTTGGGAAAAATCAGTTTCGAAGAAAAATTCCAAAATTGTAACCAATATTCAGTTCAACTAAATGAGAAAAAAATAATCAAATCCCAAAAACCCTAACAAAAACCAAGAAACCCAATCAACAAAAAAAAAAAAAAAAAAAAAAAAAGAGATTCCAGCTCATATTTTTCTTGGGGTCTTGGGTTGTTTCCCTTCTTCATCCTAACATACGTGAAAAACCCCACACAAACAGAAAACAGGCATTATGTTAAAACAATCAGTATAAACAATGCTTACACATCAGCTTTACATCTACGATGGCTGCAGAAGTCTAACAAAGTAACAATGAACTTGAGATTTACTGAGATTTTAATTCTAGTCTTCCCATTGTTATAAGCTCATATATAACATACCTGTACCTCATTTAATTTCCTTTTGCAGATCAGGAAGTAAACGCCAGGTTACTCAATAGCTCTCATACAGAAAGACCTACAGAAGTCTTCTTTTAAAAAAAAAACAAAACAAAACCCCAAAAAAACAAACATTTTTATTTTTTTCTGGGGGGGGGAAATCCATTGCCTATTTAGAGAAATGGCACTTATTGAAATAATTATCATCTATTCTCTGAAAACTACACTTCCTCTATCAATCTACAACATGGCATAGGGACAATAAAAGATCAGTAGCCATTAAGGTACTGCAACAGACCAAAATTTTTCTGCAGGTCTTAAATCAATCTGAAATGTGTAGTGCAACAATCATACGTCAAATAATTGGTCCAAGACTTTGATGCCTATTTCAAACAATTCATTGCAAATTTAAGTTTTACTTTCCCAAATAAATTTTCCTTGGATTAACACTGTCATCTTTCAGTGTCTCTCTGGATGTGCACATAACTGTATGCACATATACACATAGGCAAGTGTATTTGTGGCTGTACACATACAAAACCAAATTTCAACATATTTTAATAAAAATCTTTTTTTCTTTTTACTTGATTTTTAGGGCCTTTTAACAGAAGGCATACAGATACTTTATCTGTGATATGCTTCTGAAATAGAACAAGTATTTCTGTAGACCTTAGATCCAATAAAAATACACAAAACATTTTTGTCACGGACATAATCACTTCAATGCTCAAAACCCTTCCACTGCTCCATTTATTCCATTAGTGTAGGGGCTTAAATGATGCATGAGGCTTTCAGCAGTAAAGTGAATGCCATTTTTAAGAACCCAGTAAAAAGATAAACAAAACAGCAACCATAACTCAATACTAAAAAATATTTGCAACTAAAAGTACAACTGTAAACAGTACATTCAGGTCCAGCCTCAGACAGAAACTGAAGTAATTTCTCCTGGTGCCATTTGGCCCTGATTCAAATCGGCATTTAAGAAGCCTCTTATTAACATTAAGCACCGACTTTAGTCAATACAACTTAAGTTCAGGCTTATATGCTTTCTTCAGCCAGGGCCTCAATTATGAGAAAAGGCTCAATTACAAATTAAAGGTAGCAAAACAGTCAATAGTGCACTGGAAAAATTAAAATCTACAAACTCATTTCAGAGTCAGCAACTGGTCAAATACGGTAAGTGCAATGTCTGAAAGACTAAACTTGCTTTGTCTGTGCTACATTCCAGAAGAATAAATAGAAAACACTATAAAGTATTTGAGTTTGATCTTTTCCCTGTACTTCCTAGCAGTTGCCAGATATATCGAGTCATTTGTCTAGTTTCTTCAATCACACACATTATTTTTTCCAATTAAGCTGTTCAATGCAATCAGGAACAGAAATAAACGATGTGAGAAATGTTACGGCACCTGTGACTGCCAAAAATAGAAGAGGGGATAAGTGAACATACTGCTTCTGTATGCAAAGAAATTCAGTAGCAACATAAAGCATCCCCAAAACTATCCATTGATAAAAATCAAGTCTCATTGATGCCAATTAAATTTAATATTTCCTCTTAAATTTTAAGGAAATGAGAGAATATTTAAAAAAATTTCCAATAAACAAGGAATAGTTTAAAATTACCTCTTACCCAGAGGTCTGGGCAATTTCAGTCAAACTTGAGAAATACTAAAGGTGTCAGTAAGTTTTTAAAAGGCTAGTGAAAAACTGTGGCAGACTGACTAATCAGACCACAAAAGGGACAGCAGCAAAATAAAGCAGATGCTGTTATTAATGCCTCCCCTGAAGGAAAGGTGCAGTGTGAGCTCATTAACTCTCTGTTCTGTTGGTCCTGCTGCTTAACCAGTCAGCATCTGCAACACCTGGAAACAGCCTCTGCACAGCCATGCCTTTTGCCTATCCAGCTGTAATGGGGGGCAAAGTGAAAACTGGGACATGCCATAAGAGAGGAAGGAGACAATCCCCCAGGCTAAATGAAGGGGAGACCCACAAAACAACTGAAGAAAATCAAATAATTTCATTGTTCACATAGGTTTTGTTTTGAAGCCAGATTCTAATTTTGAATGTAAGGAACATGAGCTTAAAAAACAGAGTAGCTGCAGGGTAGTCACCTGCCTTCAGGAACTAGTACTTGTATACTAGGAATGCAGCAAATGACGCTGTTCTCTCGACCTTGGGACCTATCCGCATACTCAGAAAAGCTGTGCACAAGCATTTCCTAGTCCCTGCAAACAGCATACTGCTTACCTTTGTCCTCATGGTAAAGGGAGGGGTTAATCTCCTCACCCATTTAGTAACTGGCACTTCTTAATTGAGGGAGTTAGAACCTGATCGATATGTTTGTGTGGGGACCATTTTTTCTTACAGAAATTCATTTCTCATATGAATATTAAATACTCATCAGATGCTAGCAACTTTGCCAGCACCAAGCAAGCTCTATCCAGAAATAGAAAATTCTGCCTTTTTCACCCAGAGCTAACCAAGGTCTGCTTATACTTAAGCCCGTTCAGCAAAAAGATGATGTTGCTCTTCCAAGTCGTATACCCTTTTAAATTAGATATTGCTTTAAAGATTGCTTTTCGTCATCCACAGTATTCTCTCTCATTGCTCAGATGTATACCATATAGACACAGTTTTCAGACATAAGAACTAATTAGGCTATTTACTACAGTCCTCTCCCTTTTGATTCTTTCCCATGCCGCTCTGTCAGAGCACAAATCTATGAGGAGACACTAACTTTTCTCTTAAATCATAATAATAAAAAATTACATGCAAAAATGACTTCTCAAAGCAGATGTTACTCATTTTTATAGTGTTAGACAATTATATTGCAGACCAACAATACAAATTTCACTGTATATCTTGACTTTGTCCGAAAATATCTCTCCAGTACTTACAAGATGATACCGAATATAAACAGAACAAAAGCTTTGATAGTGCTTAGGATTATCATATCAAACAAATTCGCAATAAAGTGTAATAGATAAAACTCAGGTGTCATTGCACTGCACAGGAGAACTTCCAAATTTCAGGAGTTCTGCATAATCAGTCCTCTCAGTTCAATCTTAAATTATAACATGTGGCATAGGCATATACAAAATCAATAGCTGCATATAAACAAATTATTTCCTTTGCCCTGTACAAATGACATAAAAGAAAGACTATTTTTGCATGGAAAATACACACACACACATATATATATGTATATTTCAAACTTCAGACTCAGGAAATCAGCTGGAGTTTTCATCATGAAGTCCTCTGTTCTTTTGCAGCACTGTATTTAGTTCTTGAATCACATTTGATGGTAATTTTTTATCTAATTCCAAAGTAGTTTTGTTTGTTTTGTTCTTATTTTTTTTCAGTGTCTTATGTGGTCTTTGATGTAGGTCAGTCATCACTGCACCCACATCCTCAACACAGATCAAGCTCTGATGTGCTTTTGCATGATTTCGCACTTTCTCCTCTTTCCGTTCCAAACATTGTGCCACAATAGAAGCTTTTTCTTTCAATTTTTTTCTTTCTTCCAGGAAGTCATTTTCATGATGCTCACCAAATTTTGCTTTCCCAGATTGCAGTTCTATCTTCTGATAAAACAAAGAGAAATAAGATCACATTCAAGCAATGTTCAGTAATATTTAGATTGCAATTTTTGCTCATTAGCTTCATATAACATTTTTAAAATATTTTTAAAATATTTAAAAAATTTAAAATTTGATTTTTCATCCTATAACAGTATCTGATATTTTAATGTTTTACAGCAGATCCATATACTCCTAAAAACTCAGAATTCATAAATCAAAGACAACTGTGAATTTTGCAATTCTTACAACTTAATGACTGAGCTACATGTATGCACAAAAGATTATTTTACAGGATCACACAAACACTTTCAGCAGCTGTTTAGTACTACCTGATAAATTATGATACTGACTGCTTTCTCAAATTTTGGCTAGGAATTTTAAGCAACATACTGGGAACTCAGATAAAACAAAAAACTGATGGCAATGCCACTGTTCCACACTGGTAGGCTGTTTTTAAGTTCTAAAGCTGGAGGAAATGAAAGGTAAATAAAATGTCGCATCGAAACTCACAACTGGTGTGGCCATTTAGAAGCATATCTGTACAGCAAAAGAAAAGTGCCAAGAACCCAACATCCACACTATTTCAGGGCTCTTGCCTTGTTTGTTTTTGGGGTGACATGGGTTACCACTAGTGCATGCTATGTAGCAGATTTTTGTTTGCCTGAAGACTTGAATTCTGCTCCCATCAGTTACAACTGTTACCACTTTTGAACCTCCTGCTATCAGCTAAGCCAGCAAGAAGCATCCTATTATTATATGTTCATTGCATTATTTATATCTTAGCTATAGTCAGTGAAAAGAAGTTCAAGGCAATCAAGAAACTGTCCCAATGACTCATGAATGTAGGGAGTTCTGTTCTGCTAAATATTTGAAGAAGCTGTAATTTTTCATTTAAAATAATTGCTTTTCACTGAAAATAATGTTTTGAATGAACAAGGTAACAGTGACGCTATCACCAGTGACACATGTTCAATTAATAAAATAACAATAAAAGGACTACCTGTGATAATATAGATGTAGTACATGAAATGCAAATTGTCATTGAGTACCTTTCAGAAAACAGAGTAACACACCCCAAGCTATTCACTGTTACTCAGCAAACTAAGATATGGATACCTTGTGGAATTCAGTCAGGAGCAACAATCTTCTATTTATAGAATTTTTTACATAACATTTCAATTTTGCATCTTTTGAGAAGAAAAACATCAACTACCCTTCTGAAATCAGCACAGCCCTCCTGCTAAACCGGGTATGGCACGAGCCCTTTATAAATGAGCATAGGAACAGCTTAAATACAGAACTCATTTAAAGATTGCCTGCTTCTCTGAAACACTCTTGGATATTGACACGTAGTCCCTTAACACACTCCACTACTTAACATATTGAACTTTTAAAGCAGATTCAGTATACCAAGGAATCCTAATTCCTACATATTTGTATTTTAAGAATATTCAGTTGATGGAGCCAAATTCTACTGCTCAAAAGAACATATCTGATGTGTGATCAGAACTGCCACATCAAGTTTTTTAACATTATTATTTCTTGATATTTGATCCACTGCCCACTCTTAGTATCACGTTTTTTATTACACTACTGGACTCCACACTTTTCTCCCAATAACCCTTATGATAAAAAGCAACAATTTCAGTTAGAAATAGCTGTTAGCCTCTAAATTTCAGGCTCTTAATCAAATAATTAGTGAATGAAGTGACAATAATATATACATCTAACTACATTTTTTTTTTGTCTGCATATCACCAACAAAAAACCATGGAGCAACGCTACCTATTTGCATCTTCCTTTATCCCCTGTTCCTTTCAAAATGCTACAGGGGTATAACTTATGGTATTTGACAATGGAAAGTAAGGTGTTTTTTTTCCCCCTCATTCCTCAGTTTTTCTGTATTTGGAAATAAAATTACAGAATTACTGCAGATACACAGCATATTTCTATTTTGTCTAAATGATTCTACTCTTCATGTATGCAACAAGTAGTGCACAAATAATGGAAATATTTTGATTCCATTTGTTATTAGAAGGATTCTTAGTTATACAGTGGTTTCAAACTTTGAGCATTATATGTTTATTTTGTTAGCACACAATAAAACTACTTCCAATAATGGGAAAAAAGAAGACATTCAATATAGACTTTTTAGCACAGAACTTTAATGTTGAACTCGTTAGTTTCTGAGTATCTTTAAGTTGTTTAGCATTTATTTCCCCTTATATTCACATCAGAAACACACAACTTTTTTCACTGTTTGGAGAACTTACAGTCTCTTTTCTTGCCTATATGAGGGTAACTTTGATCACATTTCTACTATGAGCTTACAACTGATCTATAAACAGACTTTGATTTTTCATAAACCAGCATGTTTCAGAAAATGCTTCCTCCTATTATTACTCTCTAATGCTTTAAAATTTTTACTTGTTAGAGGAATATTACAGATCCATGGAAAGATTGGAGGTGTGGGTCTCCAAAGAGATGTCTATTGCTTTACTGACTACAATTTACTGTTCTACAATATTTCTCCTTAATAAACCATATCATATGGTTACTTTCCACCACTATTTTACTGTTCATTCCAGCTGTAGCTTTTCAGGTAAAAAAAGTGTTAGTTTTATATTTCCCATCATATAATTTCGTGTTAACCTTCCTAAAGATTTCAAATGACCTTTGCATAAAACTTCTCTAGATTAGTCAGGGCATAAATAATGAAGACTGTGATCTTCTACTTTTAAGTTTAAATGCAGAATTTCTCGAAGTTGCACTGTATGAAACATTAGAGTCCTTCCTAATGAGGCACATTGTCAACAAAAATATTAATAATAAAAAAATTCTTACACTACAAGGTATCAGGGATTTTAAGTCATGAAGATCAAAATCAAATAAAATCTTTATCCTATAATGTCTGAATTTGCAGCCATCTCAAAGAACTTATCAGAGATATCAACTGTACCTGCATAAGAACAAGTAAGAAACATACCTAAGGGCTATTAAGTTTTTAAAATAACAAACCCTGTGATTTATTTTCAGAAAAAAACAGTTTTAAAATGTAAATATTAGACAGAAGCAACTTATCAAAGAACTGCAAAAATACTTTCAGAGAAGGTTAAAACAAAAGGACAAATAAAACAAAACAGGAAAACCATAATTGCATTCACGCTGTATTATAGTCAATTTGTAAGCCAAAGTAGAAATGCTGAAAAAAGCAGAACAAAAGAAACATGGAGTTTGCTGTTTAGATGAAGCACTACTTCTACCTTTTCTTTTGGTTTCTTACGGAACTGAATCAGCTTCGCCAATCCATACCTGTACCAAAATCTCTGTAAGTGGTGATAACACATACCGTATTTCTACCTCCCCTCAAAATCTTCTAAAACATGCAAGAAATAATACTGCATACAGTAAAGGACCAAGCTGTTTTGTTTCAATACTTATTCTCTGCTCTATTAAGACTAGTTACCATTATTTTTCCCAAGCAGAACAGCGCCTCCACTAGCACTGCTGCTTCTCAGGTGGAAGCAAGCGAAATAAGTCCCCCCCACAGTCCTACTTACTTCTAATTAACAATCATTGCTCAAAAAAACCTCAAACACAAGTAACAATCCACTACTGATTTACTGAACAGCCAAAGAGGTGACACAGGTTTAGGTCACAATGTGTTTTTACATTAAATTGTCCTGTTACTTTAATGACAAAACAATGAAAAGAACATCCTAAAGAGTTCATTATTATTGGACTATTTTTAAAAATACAGCACTGTGGTTATAAGTTCTACACAAAGTTTAAACACCACTTACTTCTGAACTCCCTCTGATTTTACAAGTGGTCTTCTCTTGATGAATAGGAATTAGTGGTAAGCCTCCAATCTTTGGACTTTTAGTTACAGACTGTTTTCTTGCTTTTCCAGCAGGTGGCCATATATCTGCATGCTGAAGGACAAAATTATTCCTTTTTTTTGGTGTGGAATTTCATAAATATACAAATCCTTTTTGTATGTAAAACTCTTGGAAAAAGCCATCTACTGCACAAAACCATGCCCTTCTCCTGAAGGAGATGGGAAAAGACACTATGGTGTTTTAAATTATGCTAATATTTTGTAAGTGCTGCACAATGTTAAGTAAACAGAACCAAAGTGTCTTTATACAATTTTCATGTAGCAAACATCTTCCCTCCATATTATTATTGAAATGGCCTTCTAAGAATAGAAAATAACATCAAACAAAACACATTGACTCAATTCACAATTTCAAAATTCCACATAAACATGCTTTCAGGACTCCTACAAAAGTTTCTAAAAGAAAATAAAATTACCTCAATTTGCAAACAAGTATTAAAAATTTGTATTAATAATTTAGGAGAAAATCATTGCTTCAACCTACAATAACAACGTATGTTAGCTCAGAGGAAATGACTTGACATTTTGTTCCAGTGAAACACTGCGAAGATATTATCTGAATGATCAAGTCTTGCCAACCAAAAACAGTTTATTGTGGACCAAGATACAAGAAATAAATGCAATTCAGAAAGTGATTAAGAAACTTTAAGTCAGCTTCTGAAGTAAACTGCCTCCCTTAATTCTCAGCAAGCTTAAGGAAACTATCCCTGTCAAGTAGCTTGATTTTTCTTCTTTGTCTATAACGTTTCTTGAAATAGAACTCTAGGAAAGTACATCAGAAATACTAGCAATGTATTAGGCCATATAATAAATGTATATATTCATAGTTTTGACCTATCTGTTCAATTGCACCTCATGGTAATACAATATGCCTCTTTAGTTGATCAAAGGCAATGTAACTGGAAGAATAATATCGTATCCATCTTCATATCAAATAATTACTTCCAACTGTGTGCTACACATGCTATTAAGTGATTTTGTACAAATCTATTACAGAGTTCAAGAACAGAGTTTTAGCCATACTTTCTAGGATGCTTTTGTACATAACTGAAAGAACAGTGGTCCTCCTACAAGTCCTCTTAGTATTTGCCAGCTTGAAGTACAGGATTAGCAACCTCTGAGCTAACTTTATTTTCTGTATCAAAAATACTCGTTACTAGATTACAGTGGTAGGTACACACTGCTAATTATATTTTCTGCACTATTTATACTAGAGGAAAAAATATTATCTGAAAACAGGAGGAATAAAAAGATAACTATAGCACTATTCTCTTACTGATATTAATTACCAATAAAGTCTTATTCTGCTCAAGCACTGAGGAGCACAGTAGTACAGTTTCATCTCCCTCCTAATTGCACTGGATCATTAAATGTCAATTTCTTAAGTCTTCAAAACTTACTTTACAGTAATTCTGAATTTGCAATTTAAACTATTCCACTGACAAAATGTGCTGCCTCCAGTCTCTATAACATAAAGGTGTCCAAATACCATGATAATAGAAAAAGTAAAAGACAAGCTATCTTCCCTAAAGACAGTCTCAATTTGATAATTCTAACCAGAAATAACCTCAGTTAACATTTACAACTTTCTGGTTTAGAAATGAGATAATGTGATAATTGTCTGCTGCTGAATGATACCAGACATTTGGAATAGCATATTTTAATCCCAGCCAGCAACTAAGTACCATAAAGCCACTCACTTACCTCACCTGCAAGGGATGGAGAGAAGAACCACAAAAAAGTTAAACCCATGTGTTTAGATAAGAACAGCTTAACAAGTAAAGTAAAATATGATAATAATTATGATGATGATGAAAAGGGAAATAAAAAAGAAGAGAGGAATAAACCCTAAGAAACCCCAGTGATGCACAGCACAACTGCTCACTATGCCCTGACCTATACCCAGCCCATCCCCAGCAGTGATCTGCCACCCCTGGCCAACCATCCCCTGTTTATAGACTGAGCATGATACTCCATGGTATGGAACACCCCTTTGGCTAGTTTGGGCAGATGTCCTATCTCTGCTCCCTCCTGCCTTCTTGTGTCCCTCCTCAGTGGCAGAGCATGGAAAACCTATAAGTCCTTGATCAGGGTAAGCACTAGTTAGCAACAACTAAAACATCGGTGTGTTATCAGCATTGTTCTCAGACGAAAACCAAAACACAGCACTGCACCAGCTACTAAGAAAAAAACCACTAACTCTAGCCCTGCTGAAACCAGGACAGGAGATCTTACAGTAAGCTTCAGCAATATAAGCTACTGCATTCTCAAGAAGATATTCACGGTAAAATATATTTAAAGCAGTAGGTTGTAGTAAGAACGATATAGCAAATCTGCATCATTAGCATTTAATTTCTCATGTAATTCAGAGTCTGACAACTTGACTGATGTTCAGAATGCTGATTGAAAGAAAAAAATCTAAACCAAACTCCACAAAAAAGCACCACACCACCCCAAAAAACCCCACAAAAACCCCCAATACAAAACCAAAACACCCTCTCAATGCAGCTCATTAGTACTGCCAATTCATCGTACTGTTCATTTATTGGCATAAATTTTTAAAAAACAACAGTATTAATTCAAAGCAATTTTTAATGCACATTAAATTATTTAACTTGTTTTGTTAGAAAAAAAATATCTCTAACATTGAGCTGTATGTCCCTGTTTTTTATCTATACTGTCAGAGGAATATTCTATATCCCACACTACCTGATCAGAATCCTAACTGACTGCACTTCCTGTGATTTTACATCAAATGGCCTTCAACAGTTACCAAGTTTGTATGAGTTATTTTTTAAGTAGCCTATACCAATAACCTCTGAGCCTATTTGTTGTGACACCGCTCATGTTATGCCCATAAGATATATGCCAGGACCAGTGGCTGTTTCCATAGAAACTACATAGTTCAGTTAAGGGAGCTGAATAAGACAAGAATTTGGATGTCTTCCTTACAAGGCATGCGTTCTAACACTACTGTCTATGAAGGTTCAGATGCTATTTTGGAAAGCCTCTAAAAACTATGTATTGTAATAGTCTTGTGCCCAGTCCACATCATGTAATATGTAAAGTTCACATGTAATCATAAATCTAGTGATGTTTATTCACAGTGATATCCCCCGAAGTTCATTCAACATCACAGGAAAGGCAAGAAAAACCTGACACAAATACAAAATCTTTTTAAAATCTTCAACTATGTCCCAGCTTCCTGTCAGCTTGAACTCTTTCCACCTCTCTTACTCCTGCTTCCATGTACGGAAACATTAAACTCCATTTGCAAGAATGCGTTATATGGCACTGAAATGTACACGCTCCTTACCCACAACCTAGTAGCAAGCAGAAGATTACTTAATTTAGGATAATTCCTATCCAACACAATGAATTATCAGTGTTAACTAAGCTAACCTGGATACCAGAGGAATACAGCTGCATTGGAATAGCTCTTCAACAGGGCTAGTTTATTCACTACATTTTGAAATGGGACACCTTCCTATCATGACTGGTTTGCATCCAGCATCCAAACTAGTGAGCAGAGAAACAGCACTCAAGGCATTGCGGCACACAAACATGTCCCTTAGGTCAACAGCCAGAATTTCACCCAGAAGAGAATTATTACTGAAAAGAAAATGAGTTGTTTTTCTTTAACCAGCTTCTCTACCACACAGGAGGGAAAAATAAAAAAAAAGCCAGAATGTCCTTCTCCTTTACTCTCAAAGCACTTAGCTTTCATATGAAAACGACATTAAAAATAAAAGTCTTCACAGACTAACAGCCATCTTGTTGCAGTTTTATTTCATTGGGTAGTCCAGAAATTTTAATGGCATTGCAAATTTATCTATAACACAGCCACAACACATATGTATCACTGTTTAATGGCATTTTCAAAACAGCAGTAAAAGTTAAATTCATTGATCAGACTAGTACCTGTGCAGTAAAAATGCTGATCATCCACTTCATCTGCGCATCTTGTCCATCACAACATATATACCTAGAATTCAATATATAATTAACAAGAAAAGCAACAAAAACTCTTGCTGCAGTTTAAACATATTAAATAGGCTTCTAAAAAACTTCAAACAGTGCTTACATTCGTTTATGAATGTTGTCGGTATTTATAGTTAACACTTCCATATTAGGAAATACAAATACTTCAAATTATCACTTTATCTAGTTTGAAGACAGTGCATGTACTTCATTTAAAGCACGTGCATAGGTTTAAAATCTACCATTCTAAGTTCATGAAAATAATTTGCTTTATGGCCTCAGAAGCGAGACAAACATCTGACCCGAAAAGACCACCAAAACATGAAGACTGTTCAATTAATTAAGAAAAACATTGCAAAAAGTCAACAAGCAAAATAATGCCCATTAGTTTCCAAACATTCTTACTTTGAAATTGAACATTTCAGCAAATATTAAATACTGAAGTGAAGCAAATCATGTGTTTCACGTTTACCTACCACTGGTGCTTTTCAGAAAATACTGCAAGTCCCCAGCTGAAACAAAAAGAAAATTTCGAAGATTAGTTTCAGAAACTCAAGTTTGGGACAAATTTCTCAGGCTACCAAAATTCATTACCTTTGTCTAGTGCTCTTAAGTGTGTGTGTGTGAAATTACAAGGTTTAAATGTATACTGCAAATCTAGAATGAAACTGTGGTTTTGATGATGGATTTCACTCATTTCCTCACGGTTTATTCACAGGTAATGAACAATCTGCTCTGGACAAAGGGTTATAGACAGGGCCTGCAGATGATGGCTAACTACTTGCCACATTTTGGTTGTGGCTGTACTTTCTGAAAGCTGCTAGAAGTAAAACTGCTAAGATGGCGCCCAGCAGAGAATCCACTACAGCGTGGAAGTTACGTAGTGTGCTCTGCACTATAAATTAAAGGAATCACACAAGTTTACAGATATTTTAAAATTGTTTTAAAAAAAAAAAAAGGGTATAGGTTCACAATGAGGTGAAAGAAACAGACACTCTGGACATCCTGAGGAGACTTTGCAAAGTCTGCTTTTGAAAGTAGACTGAAAATAAACCTCAAGGAAACAACCTACCTGTAAAGACTCATTTACATAATCTGTAACTCCTATTTTGGACTCATCTCCTACTCATTCTGTGCTTTAAAACAACAACAAAATTAAAAGAAATACCAGCTCCTTCCCTAACACAATTAAGCCCTGAAATTTACAAACCCTTTCAGGGCATTTTGATGTGCCAGCTGTAATGCTGTAAAGGAAAAGTTCAAGCAGATCCGTCTAAAGGCTACAGGCCACCTAGAATCCCCTTGGGATAGGATCCTCTGTACATTATCTCAGTGTCCCAAAGCTTTGGCCAAACAAGTACTGGAAACATCTGAGAAAAACAGGTGTCATTTTTCACTGCTGTTTTCCAGAGACATAGTCACTGATGTTTGTAAAGGGCACTGTAGTCTTCAGCTAGAATAAACATTAAAATAAGGATCCTGAAAAAGGAAAATCCTTTACTGAAAGCCAGGAATTGTCACCATGACTAGTTGGTCTTCTCTTTTTTTTTTCTTGGTGCAAAGGCGGCATGTCCACCAATGAATGCAGGACACACAATACAAAACTAAGTGAGCTAGCTGCAAATATATCCACAAGAGATAATATACTTAAGATTAACAAAAGCCTATCAATAAAGTAATTTTCTAGCACAGAAGAGTTAATATGGAACACAAAAACAGAAATAGAAACAACACACATAATATTATAAAGGATAATTTAATTCAGCATACTTCAACTGGCATCTTGACTTTTCCTTGTCCCACCATGTTTTATGTCCCCCTGACTTGACAGTGCTATAAGTACCTTGCTATTCAGTGCTTAACCTATTTTCTTTTCTATTCTTACTTTGTTGGTGGCTTCATTTTCTTTTTCACTCCAAGATAAAGCTTCAGGGAATTGAGAGACAACACTTTTTCGGGTTTGCTAGCCTGCAAACAAAATAAGATACTAATTATTTTATCAGGAATGTGCAAAAGAGAAAATGCCACATGAGGGATCGCCCCCTCTTTTTCTTCCAGACCATTAATTTCTTTCTCTCTTTCCCATTAACAAACTGTGCCAGTCACTATTACTGGAAGCAGTCTAAGAACATGAGGTCCACATGAAGTCACAAAACTGTAACACGGAATAATGAAGATGTGGTGTCACAGTTCACAGTGCTGGAGTGCTGCAATACTTCGGCACAAGCTTTTCAAGAGAGACAGTCAGGGAAGATGGGGAGTAGGGTTGCCCTCTGTTAAAGTTCTTCTACGGGATAGACAATATGGTGAGTATTTGCTTCAGATCATGCAACCAGGATGAAGAAAAAGCAGATGAAGTCTTTTAACAACCCAAGGAAATCTGCAACTAGCTTTGGGCCCCTCAATAGTAAAAAGAGAATTAGTAATCTGGAATGAGTTCAGAGGAAGCCCACCAAACTGGCTGGGAGCTGCAGCACTTGCCCTGTGAGGAGAGGCTGACCTAACAGCAGGCCCTCAGCACCTACAGGGAAGTTACCAAGAAGACTGAATGAGGATCTTCTGAATGTAGGAAGATGACTAAATATGAGGACAAACTTTTTTCCACGAGGGCAGACAGGTACTGCAACTGAAAATGGAGTTTTCAAGACTAAACTGCATCAAGCCCTGAGCAACCCATTCTGACCTCAGCTGCTAGCTCTGCTGTGAACAGAAAGTTGGACTAAAGATCTCCTGAGGTTCATTCCTTGCTCCTTCTTGAACAAACTACCTTTAGCCAACCTACAACAGACACAAACCTGCACTAGGTATGAGAACTGAAAGGAATCCTAACAGGAAACAATAAAATTCTCATGAGCACTATTCTACTACAAGACCACAACTAACATGTAACAACACACTAACATTCCTTTCATGTATTTCAGTCAAGTGTTTTAGTTTTCTATTTAGAAACAAGCAAACAAAAACAACCTTAACAAATCTTACAATCCCATTACAAAAAACTACTTCAGTGTTAACCGTCCTGGATTCTCAATTTCTCCCTCTACAGCTTTCAATCTCTCAATTCCCCAGTATGGGGAAAAAGCAACAGAATCTGAGATGGCATAATCATATGCGAAAACAAAATCAAAAACGAAACAGAAAAATACACTACAATTTTCTGGACAGTATTCTTATGCAACATCCTTCTCAAAGCAAGAGTACTGCCAGGATGAAAGAACACCCCTACAAAATATAGTATTTAGTTAAACAACAGTATACTTACCACAAATATGTACCTTACGGAAGCCATTTGACTGTGTGTGAGAGTATTTCTTAACAACAGTACACTGCAGTGCTGTGCACAGTCAATTAGCACATTATTGTAATTTAAAATACAGTATCACAGAAACGTTTCATTTTTTTGATAATTGCACTTGAAAAAGAGAAACACTTACCAGAATGCATTTCCATCTGCATGCACAAACTTAATTTGTTGTTAATGAGAATTTATTAATGAATAAATAAATGCAGTCTTATTAAATACAGTTTTCCATCTGCAATGTCAAGCTTTCCTACTGTTCATTTCTGACTAAAATTAAACCAAAATTATTAGTGGAAGATGAACCTCTCTCAAAAGAAAATTAAACAAATGGATATACACTATTTTATCAAAATGTTATTTCGACTTGCTTTTTCAAAAGCAAGTGCAAAGTCACTTAAAAGTAATACTGTTCAAACTTCCATCTGAGTTAGAGAATTTAATGTTTTGTAAATCAAGATGGAATAAAAAAGCAGATCTTAAAGCGGTACAACAATCATATCACAAATTCTAAGACACTAATTAAGGTTTTATGAGCATGTTCATTTATTCGCACATATGCACCAATCTGAGTTTTAGCACTAAATTATAAGATGCTATTTTTGAAATTCTGGAGTCATTCTAATTAAGAGTATATCTACCCTGTCACAAGAAAACACAGGACTTCTTTTGTTTTAGCTTACTTGAGCAATGGATCTGTCTTTATGAAAAAGTATGTTATGAAGGTCAGCAAGTACACCTTTGTATTTGCTGGATGGGCAAAACCAGCAGTCAGCAAAATAAACGCACCTTAAACTTTAAGAGCTTTTTTCCTTTTAAAAAAAAAGCAAACAACAAAATCAAACCAAACATGCAGAAATTATCAAAACTAAAATGAAAACACAGTTTACAATACATATTTAGTTTTATACTTTAATACACCTAAAAACACTCTTTAAAGGAAACTTACGGAGTATTTAAGACCCACCATGCCGCTAAGTGGAATTCTGAGGTATATCTAATTACCAATACTAGCTTTTGGAGGACTGAGAGTGCACCTGAAAACCGTTGTTGGAAAGCAGGGAAAAATTTTGCTACTGTACTGAGAATTATTGTTTCTTACAATTTCTTTTGTCACGACACTTGTAGGTGGAAGAAACCTCATAATTTCAAAAGCCTCTGTATGAAATAACAAGAAAAAAACACCATGCAGCTCACAAGTTCCATATTATTTCTATTACTGCTCCCTGCCATACGTTTTCAAAAAGCTTAGCCACAGCTTAGTCGCACAAGTTGTAGGCATTCTTGAACACTGCTTTATTTTTTTTTTCTAAATCTTATAATAATGAGCAATTAGAATAGCTAAATGAGCAACTGACACAAACTCCTTTACTAAAGCATCTGTGCAGTAATAAGATAAAAACCTTGTACTGGAACCCCAGACTCTAGAAATTCTCATTTACTGTCAAAAATGTTGATCTGCTTGGCTGCCTTTTTTTTTTTTTCTTTTTTTTTTATAGTAAAAGAAAGCTTAAGTGAGTTTGGTGAAGAGTTTGTCTGTGATACCTTCATATCCTTATAAAGAAGCAAGGTTCCTTCCCGTAACACAAAATAACGTTCCTGAAATCTGTTTCCAGACAGTAGTTTTGATGGCTCTTCTTTATACTTCAGATTGCCTGCTTTCACACTACCTTTCTCATTTTTCTCTATCAAGAAAATAAAAAAACATTTTGTTAGAGGATTTCACACTATTTTTAAATGCCCCTAATATTACTGCTTATTAAAAGACAAGAATTACAATTTCACTGATTTTATATTAAATACAAATAATACAGAAATATATAATTCTACATTACACTTAAATACGTATATGAATATATTATCTATTAATAAGAAAGGTATTCTTAAATATTGACAGATTATGATTTTAATTACTATGGGACAAAAAGGCTTCTCTGTTCTAAGATAACATAGCAAGAGTCCACCAACACACTTTAATGAAAAGAATCCTTTCAGAATAGAAAGTGCATTTAAATCCAGAAGTATGGCATGGGTACTTTTAATCTCTGTGCTTCAGAGAGGCAAAAATTTTCTTTAAAGAACTGATTTTGTCCCAAGTCTGTCTACATTTTTCTGTTTGACTCAAAACACACACACATATATATTTGGTAAAATTAATAAAAATCATTAAAACAATCACCATCAAAAAAAAACCCAAAAAACCACAAAACAAAAAAGAAAACCCAAAAACCAACAGCCAAACAAACCCAAAGCACACCTTTGTAATCAGCTTTATAAAGCACTGAACTTAGTACTGAAAAAGCTCTTATTTAAAAAAGTACCAGAACAATTGACGGTTTTCAAAGTTAGTGGCTACTAGATTTTTCAGTATGTCCTCAGCAGTTTAAAATTCTAAATAAAATAATACAAAAAGGTATTACTAGTACATATAAGCTACTGCACCACCACTTCTTGCTAGTTTTGGTTTTCCTGTTCTGCCCGATATATGTTTGGGTTTTTGGGGTTTTTTCAGACTAGTTTATCAGCTTTGCTCAAAAACATAACCTCAAAAAACAAGAATAAAATGTTTTAAAGAATTCAACAATAAAAAGTAACATAAAATACATCTTCATTTGGACAGGAAAGACAGAGAATATAAAAAAGACCAACTTTCACTGTTTGCATATTTTCTTTTTATTCATGAAGTGCAGTGTTATACAGTCACAGCTAGTCATGCTCTGGCAGCAACACTTGTAACGTACTAATAAAAATTATCTATTTTTTGCTATCTTCATACATTCTGCTTAATGAGCCATCATTAAAGTACTGCATGATATACACAAAGCCAGTATGAGAGGTGACAAGGGAAAATTAAGAATTTGCATGAAACATCACTAACAAGCATAAAATGTGGGGTTTAATACAAATATATTGAATTGTACTGCACTTCCGTATTTATGGGATTTTTGTTCTTCTTTTAAAGAAACTGTAGACAGTTATTCCATACATGACTATTTAGGAAATAAGCAACATTTAAATAGTGAAAAATGTATTAATGCATTACATGGATAATTCTGCATGCACAGAACATACATGTTTCACACGTCCAATTACGTAAATATACTTTAAAGTGCACATAAAACCCCCAGTTAGGTTATATTTTGAAACTCTGGAGTCCAATTCTACTATCATTTGTACGCCTAGAGAGACTTTGGGACTAACTTGAAAAGCTGTATCTAGATCCTGTCTTTAATACTGGCTGAAAAACAGCTGTTTAAAGGGTTGAAATTACACTATTCCTTCTACTAACCCTAATTATTTGCCAAAAGAGGATAATTAAAAAAATGTGACTCTTAATTTTGTCTTGCTTTGTATCTTAGTACAAACTGAAATGATTAAAAACATTATTTTTAAAAATATAATGGAAATGAAAAAGATAAACGTCTTTAACTTTATTAAATAAAACCAACTACATTCTAATCAACATGCTTGCTGTGAACCGAAAAATCTCAAAAGCAGATTTCACAGTATTTTCATTAAAGATAGAATCTAAATCCAGAATCAACACATTTCAACAATTAAAATCAGAAGTTATTTGGATTATCTCAATTATAAACGTGAATAGAGATGCACAGTTAAAAGAAGTGCTAACATGTTCCCTCCTTGCCTGTAGGAACAAGTATTTCATGTTCAGAATACAGTAGGAATCCTTATCCATGCAATCATAAGTTGTTGTGAGACTAGCAGTATACTTCCACATCTGTACCAAATTACAAGATTTTAAACTTCTGCACATAGCTCCTGACATGACACTCATTCAAAACTTCACATAGAAAATCTCACCATAAAAAAAAATAAATCTATAAAACACTTGATACTTAAAGACCTTGAAAAAATAATGATCCTCTGAATGGATGATATTCTATATTATTTAGAAGCCAGTATTTCATAAAGTAATCTAAAATAATTGGCACATGTCCTAATCAGAATATTCTTTTCAGATACAAACTAAAAAATACACAAAACTTTCTAGAACTTTGCATCTAAGAACTAGATGCACTCAATCCATTCTGCATTGATCTACCTGAGGTTTAGAAGTTTGTGTTTCAAACAACACCTCTGAATAATAATCCCTGTTCTCAGAAATCAATACTTCCTTACTCAAATTACGTAACTCTTTAACAGTAACATTTCAAGGACCTATATACACACACCCTTTACTGTCAATCTGTATTTTTCTAACTAATAAAACTTTAGACTGAGAAATCTTCAGGTAAGGAGAAGAAAAAGAGGCTTGAAATAGTACTAAGCTGCACTGAGTGCCTCTTATACCAAAATAATACGCACACCTTGCCCGTCTGAAAAGCACTTGAAAGAGTGCTTCTGCATAAAGGATGAAAAGCTATCGAAAAAAATATCAAGAGAAAATAACTAAAGATCTTTCCTCTCTGGAAGGGAACAGGAGAACTGCTACCCTGGATTTGGAGAAAGCTGAAGTTCTCAACAACTTCTTTGCCTCAGATTTCACTGGCAAGTGCTCTGACCACGCCACTCAAGTCTTGGAATTCAGATGCAGGAATATGTGAGAATGAAGACCTTAGGCCCACTGTAGGAGAGGATCAGTCTGAGAGCATCCTAGGAACATGAAAGTCCACGAGTCCACGAGTGGTGTCCCTCAGGGATCGGTGTTGGGACCAGTCTTGTTCAACATCTTTGTTGGCGACATGGACAGTGCGACTGAGTGCTCCCTCAGCCAGTTTGCCGATGACACCAAGCTGTGTGGTTCAGTTGATATGCTGGAAGGAAGGAATGCCATGCAGAGGGACCTTGTGAGGTGGGCTGATGCCAACCTCATTAAGTTCAACATGTCCTGCACCTGAGTTTAGGCAATCCCAGGCACAGATACAGGTTGGGTAGTGAAGTAATTCAGAGCAGCCCTGCGGAGAAGTACTTGGCGGTGTTGGTAGACAACAAACAGCACATGAGCCGCCAGTGTGTGCTCACAGGCCAGAAAGCCAAACGTATCCTGGGCTGCATCAAAAGGAGCGTGCCTAGTAGGTTGAAGGAGGTGATCCTGCCCTTCTACCCTGCTTTCATGAGACCCCACTTGGAGTACTGTGTACAGTTCTGGTGTCCTCAACATAAGAAGGGCATGGAGCAGTTGGAGCAAGTCCAGAGGAGGGCCACAAAGATGGTAAGGTGGCCAGAATACCTCCCATACAATGACAGGCTAAGCAAGTTGGGGCTGTTTAGCCTAGAGAATAGAAGGCTGCATGGAAACCTCACAGCAGCCTCCCAGTATCTGGCGGGGATCTACAAGGATACTGGAGAGGGACTCTTCATCCAGGACTATAGTGATAGGACAAGGAGTAATGGGTTCAAACTT
Source organism: Psittacus erithacus (assembly GCA_009867235.2). Lineage (NCBI taxonomy): Eukaryota > Metazoa > Chordata > Aves > Psittaciformes > Psittacidae > Psittacus > Psittacus erithacus. The sequence goes on along the minus strand of WYDI02010552.1, from coordinate 8,413 downwards.
AAACAGGGGAAGTTTAGGTTACACATAAGGAAGAAGTTCTTTACTGTGAGGGTGGTGAGGCACTGGCACAGGCTGCCTAAAGAAGTGGCAAATCACAGAATCATAGAATAGTTAGGGTTGGAAAGGACCTTAAGATCATCTAGTTCCAACCACCCTGCCATGGGCAGGGACACCTCACACTAAACCATGTCACCCAAGGTTCTGTCCAACCTGGCCTTGAACACCGCCAGAGATGGAGCATACACAACTTCCCTGGGCAATCCATTCCAGTGCCTCACTACCCTTATTGTACAGAACTTCCTCCATTCCTGGAGTGAAATGCTCCATCACTGGCAGTGTTCAAGGCCAGGCTGGACAGAGCCTTGGGCAACATGGTCTAGTGTGAGGCATCTCTGTCTACAGCAGGGGGGTTGGAACTAGATGATCTCAAGGTCATTTCCAACCCTAACCATTCCATGATTATATGATCTATGGGAAAGTGGAAAACCTACCACAAATCTACTGAAATACATCAAAAAACTAACCCTTTTTAACTTGAAAAGGAAAGTTGAGTTCTAGACAAGAGAAAATATACATCTAGACCTTAATACAGTGTTTGATATTACATAACATAAAAACTAGTTTTAAAAAGGACAAAATGAGAATAAGTATAATTATGAAAAAGGAGAATGTACAATGTATAAGGAACATGGGAAAAGCTGCAATGACAGGGAAGACAACGACAAGTTACCGAGATGAAATGAGGATAACAGAGTTGTTCCATTAGGCTCAACAACTGAATCAACATTATTTCAAACATCATTAGAAGTCTTTGGAAATAAAAGGAGAAAAGTACTGATGACACAAAGCTTTAAGGTAACATTAACCGGAAAAAAAAAGGTCAGGCATACAATAATTTAGTCTGTAGTATTCTAACTACCAAGGAAAATTCATTGAATTCAATTATAAACATAATATGATCACAGGCCTATTAATTTTGCTGCAAAAGACAACCACCCAGTTGTCCATCCTTGTAGGCTGAATTCACTGTTGAAAAACATACTTCAAATAGTAGCGGTTGGACATCTAGCCTTAGCCCTGCTACTCAGTAAAAAGGAACTACCCACATGAAGAGTGTATGACAGTGGAAAGATTGAGGTCTTCATTTTTTCCTTCAGGACAGCCATTATTTCTTGTGCACTTCAAGATGGAGAGCCACAACTGCATCTCTTTTAGACACTGGAAGCAATGACCTGATCCTGTGTCTTTTCTCATCCTGATACTATCTAGTGATGGAAGTACAACATTTATCAAAAAAACCCTCCGTTATCTTTTTGTCCTGAAACAGCTGCTTATTTATTCTAACAGTATACAGATGCAAGATTAGAAATAGTAACAATAAGCAACTGCAACTACAAAACGTGGACAAATGTGCACACTTTTGTGCATCTTTGCCTACACTTAGTATCACACTTTCACTGAAGCTAGTGAAATTGCTCCTCAGCATTGCTAATATTTCTGAGCAAATTTACAAGCTATGAGTGGACTCAAGAACTCTAACAAGACAAAATTACTATAGAACTGTGTTGATTTAGGTATTATTTTATAACAAGATCCAGTTAGGAAAAAGTAACATTTTAGAAATTAAAGTATGCTCACCATGTAAAACTTCCTTAAAGTGGTAATTCCACCCTCAAGAAAGTATTTTGTGATACACAAGATTACCATGTAGAGTTTGCAGAAATCAACACTGTAACTCTGCAACTGGCAGAGACTTTTCAAACCACTAAGAAAATCAATGTAACTTATTTAATGAGTTTTTGATTATTTTAATACGTACACTCACAAAAAAACAGCCAGTAAATGTAAACATTCAGTCAACAGCCAGTGTGTCTAGACTAAAGTCAAACTGAACAAACAGATGCAAACAATTACTGTGATGGGTTGGGAGAAGAAATGGATGCAGAAATTAGGAGAGAAGAAAAGCAAATGGCAGATTTCCCCTTTAAATAGTACTACATTTCATAAATTGACACTAGCCTGATCCTTATGTATTTCTCAGAGCAGTGGTTCACACAGTCCTTAAAACCCATATTCTAATCATTCCTGAACACATACTGAGTAAGGTGATGGAAGTTCATATATCAAGCTTTTAATGAAGTAGGCCATTTCTCTCTATTCACTGTCTGCTATGACATGTTTTGAGATACTGGAACTCAAAACATAATGGTCATGAACAGAACACTTGCTAAGGTTGATTTGTATTTGTGGAATATGTTTTTACAGGAATAAAGGACAATGAGAGGAGGCTAATACAGAAGAATAACATCATAACTTTCGTTTCTTAAAATTAAGACAGAAAAGATATACAGACGGAGAGATTAATACCTCTGTGGATGGGGAACAGAGAAAAAGAAAAGATTGCATATTTGACTAAGTCATTAGATAAAATCAGATAGGCATAAACCAGGCACCGTGTGTCATCATCACATGTTTTACAGTGACAGCATACAGGATTTCAGCTGCTTGAAAACAGGATAATAATTTTTGTATCTCTAACTTCTAAACCACTGCTTTCTTCAAAGTGAATGCTACATATTATTACATGGGAAACTTCAATCCAGGTATTATGTAAAAAAACAAAATAGGACGGGAGCAGCTTGTAAATCATAGTTTTCCACTGTAAGTTTGAGCTACATCTCCTTTCAAGTGTCAGAATTAAATTCCTCATCCTTTTCAAAGGCTGCATACTCTCTAATGAGCTTTGTAGCTTGAAGGCATCAGATTACAAAATAGATATTATTATTAGCACATAAAATTATTTAATATATAAATTATATGGTTATATATAATGTAATTATATATACATAAGATATATGTACATTTAATCCACAGAGAGAGAGCACAGTGAATGGACTATGCAGAACTGTTCTATGGATAAAAAAGCAGCCACAAGTTTCATAGCAGAACTTCAAACACTGAACTGAATGTGAAATTTCTCTGTACTTTTATGTTCAAATGGGAAAACTTACAGTTTGCAGAAACAAGAAGATCCATGAATTTTACGTTTTAAAAGGAGGTCAGCATAACCCTCAGTAAAACAGTAACTTTCATAAAGTAGTAGTAATTCAAATGTTCTGGGACAATTTGCCCCAATGGAACAGCTATAAAAGAACTGCCATCCTCATGTCCTCACATGAAATATCTAAGTTTTAAAAAAAGATACATACCACTGTAGAGTTTTATGATGTCCGCTGTTAGAAACCTCTTTATTATCAGATATGCAGTGCCAGGTTCTGGTAGTGAACTCCAGTGAAGAACTTGTTCTAATATATTCTCTGTATAATGCAGAGGACGTTCTGAGAAATGCCGCAGGGGAAAGAAAAAAAAAAAATTAAAAAAACCAAACAAACTAAAACCAAAACCCAAAATTGAATGCCCTTAGAAGTTACACATGCTTATACACAACACTGTCTCACTCACTTTGAGCTACAGAAGAAAAGCACTGCTTTCAAAATAAGACAATTATGCACTTCATTGACTTTCTGCAGCAACACCTGTGCTGGCAGGGTCTGCACGGATAATAAATATCAAATTAAACAAGAATAATCAAAAGTTCAGTGACTTTTGCATTTATGTAAGAAAACATTTGCAACTAAAGACGCTAAAACACAACTTTCAAACTAAATACAGAAGTTAGGGACTATCACAGAGCATACCAAAGTTTGACCAAAATAGAACCTATAGAAGAAGGCATGATAGGAAGGTATGAAGAAGGTACAGAAGAAGGTATGTGTGCACTTAACACTTCATTTGCTCAAACATACATTTGTGGACAGATATTATCCATCCTAAAACACAAACATGGAGACCCAGGATTCAGTTTCACAGAACTGAAAAATTGCAGGGATAAGAATGTCCATCCAGTACTCCACGCAAACCCCAGTTCATACACCAAATGAAAATACTGAAGATCTTGCAAATAGTCCCTAAATCTGCATTACCAAACCCAGCAGAAAACTCAGCCTGGCAAGTACTGCAGCACAGCCTGAGGTATCATGCCAGGCAACACTGATGTGGATGGAGGAAGACTGTATAGTTCCCCTCCACACACACACATACACACCCCTCTGAAGGCTTTCACCTGCTCAGCAGCAAGCACGTACAACAATTAATGAAAGCACAAAAACATTAACGATGGCTTTGTGGGCTACAACGGTAGATCCAAGTGTCATCTCACCTCCAAAGAGAGATTTTTACAAATGTTCGGAGTTGCTCCCTTTGGCATACCAACTTATACAGGTCAGGCCTTGAGAACAGCTGGGTAAGTCCCACCTGTGTGACACTGTCATGTTGGGACTGGCAGTGTCTCTAGAATACTGAGGGAAAAAGTATGCCACCATAGTCTCATTTTTCATTTCTGCTAAAGCAGATGAATATGAAATGTCAACAGCTGCTTTGGGGCTGTCCAGCAATACATTCTAGCAGAAAATATTTTCTTGAACACCTGGAACACCACAGCTTCAGAAAGCAGCAGCCACAAATAACACACTTAAGTGAGAGAAAAAACTACCACTGTTTTGGGATGCAAAAAACCCTACCTTACCTGTAAACTTGCTATACCACTTTATAGAAAAGTTTTATTATACAGACATGACAACAAAGCAGCCTAACAAAACCACCATTCCGTAGACAGCAGCTCAATCCCTACTTTATAACACCATTTCTTGTGGCTCTTTTGTTTTAAATGGTCAAACTTTCAAAACTTCTTCCTAACTTTTGGGAAATTGTGGACTCTAATGTGATAAACTTAAAACAACTTGTCCTTGTACAAGAGATTAAAAAAAGAACTTTACAAATCAGCAGCAGGAAACACTGGCAAATCACCACATCTTCCTAGAACACCAGAGTAAACACCTACTGTTTTATATATAGTCACATTTAAAACCATCTGTCATCATGGATTACGTGGTACATAAATCATCATGCTGAAATTCATTAGGTATTTTGCTGGCAGCACATCTCATTTACAAACTATCCATCAGGCAAAAACTGCTAAAAAAAAAATACATCCTATTTTGTAAAAGCATATGGTATTGAATATTCTTCATTAGGTTAGATTAAATTATCAATTATTTCACAGAATCATAGAATAGTTAGGGTTGGAAAGGACCTTAAGATCATCTAGTTCCAACCACCCTGCCATGGGGCAGGGACACCTCACACTAAACCATGTCACTCAAGGCTCTGTTTAACCTGACCTTGAACACCGCCAGGGATGGAGCATTCACAGCTTCCCTGGGCAACCCATTCCAGTGCCTCATCACCCTTACAGTAAAGGTTTCAACTTTTCTATATGCAAATAATTTAGTTTATTTTTAATATTGCAATTTTAATATTTTGAACAGCAAGCAGTAAATATATATGTCCAATTACCCCTTTACAGAGGTCATTATATGCTGGTAATTATCCCAAACCAGTCATTCTCACCTTAAACAACACTAATTATCAAGAGAAAATTACTTTTTAGAGAATTTAAAATTCTAATTTTCTTGTCTTCTCAAGCTTCGCTTTCAGAGCAGTGCACCTTAAAAGGTAAAATAACTCTCACAAAACTTCAGGACTGAGTGCAGCAAACTGAATACCACCATGCACTAGACAGGTACCAGACCACAGGAGGAACACAAGCAGAATATTCCTTTCTGTCAATAAAACACTGATCATTACTATACATTTGAAACAACTAAGCAAACTTTGTTTCTGTCATGACACATCATAATCTCATCTTATTTGTAAAAACCTTAGATTACGTGATGTTAAATGGTGTTTGTTAAGTGATGCTAATAAAATCAATGTGCAGCAACATTTGGACCAAAGACTGAACAGGACTATTTTTCTCTGTTACTCAGCCTTTTGCAAATCTGCTAGATTCAGCCATAGTACAACTGTAGTCTCCCTGAGTCTCCTACTACATGCATTTTTATTTTTCAACATTATCAATTCAGTTCTGATGCACAGATTCTTCCAGAAAGGCATCCATGTAGCACATTTCATCAGTCTAATGACTGCAGACAGTTGCTGAATTATGACTTTATTTAGTTTACATTTTGCTTGTTTGCTTTGGTTTTAAATGGTATGCCATTCCTACTTTGCATTGTAACTCTTGTTTCAATGGGATACACTCTAATCCCTTGCCAATATTTATTGTCCTATACAGGGCTGTAATGTCTTACTCTAAGCTTAATTTTGTTGCTAATTTTCCACAGTCATTACCTCAGACTAAAATACTGTTACACCCAAACACCTCAATAAGTTGCTGTGAGGTCTATCTTTTGTATTTATGTTCTCTCGGCCATACCTAGTTCAGCTTTCATTTGCCTGCAAATGCTTTATAAGTCTTAGAAAATGAGATTTCCTCTTCAGTTTTTTCCATTACTCAGTCAAAAGAAATAGGATATCTAGAGTACCTGTAAGAGTTATCAGGACTCTTCTAAAGATAATAGATGCTAGCATTCTTTGTCAGTTGACACCTGCATCTATGAATGTGGAAATGAACTCTATGTTACAACTCTAAACAGCATCACCACAAGACTACAAGATGCAGAAAGAACAGGATCACTTATTTTAAGTCAAAAAGGAGAATGCGTTTCCAATCTTGTCACCAATACTGCCAAGGTCAAGACTGAGCATATCACAACTATCAGTAAATCTGAAGAGATTATTGTAAGCACATCTGAAAATCAAGTACAACAAAACTATTCAGACAAACTTGTACCGTTTAGTAATCTTAGCTTTCTCAATTTTTTTAAAACCTTTTTCTTCTTAACTTGGAAATAGGTACCTTCACTACAGAAACAGTCCACAGTTCAATTCTGTAACATGAAAATAGTAATAACAGCAGCTCTAATATGAAGTACAAATAGCTAACGCTTTTTACTAAAAGGGTATTTCTTTACGTATTCTTCAAAAATCATGTAACAGTGATTATTCATATAAAAATAAATACGAAAAACAAAAAAAAAAAACTGTATTACTTCATAGTAAGTACCTCTAACAAAAAAATGCAAGCTCTGGCACACCTGAAACACTACCTACGTTAAAACCTCTCTACAGTTCATGAATATTGCGCCTGTGACATTTGCTCTTGCTGGCAGCAGAACCATATTTAAAACAAATGTTTTGAAATTCTGCTATATACATCATACTGCCAGTTGCCATATACAAAGGATTACACACTTTATGCCTCCTTTTTCATCTACACACATAAAATAAATTGAATAAAAAATAAAAAGATACTTTCCCTTAAGTATTACATGTATTTCCTTATTTCATTTTCTGAAAAACATTTTTCCTTATAAAATTAACTGCTGACATTCTAATGGAAATAAGTTTCTTCTCTGAGACGTATGAGTAAGACATACTTTTCTTTAGCTCATGACCAATGAACTGCGAAGCAGAATAACATGAAAAACATTTTTTCAGATGCCAATTTATAAGCATTTCAAAACAGTTCATCACATTATTTCTGGCAAAGTGTAGAAAGCAATCATGCAGATGCCCAGCAACCAAACTTAGAATAAAGGCATGAAGGCAAATTTTCATTTTGCTTCTATAAACCTTTTACTATTTTAACTAACCATCTGATTACGTTAAGCATTAAAAAATAAAAATTATAAAATTTTCTGAGCATAAATAAATTTAAGGGTCACTAACCTAGTTCACCATTTTCAAGTACTTCAAAAGTAGCCCAGATATCATCTTTGTTGGGAATAATGTTTTTGATTCCTAAAACATCATTAGTTAATTCTTCTGCTTCCATCAAAGGTGATACCTAGAATACAAATAGAGGCAGTTTATAACACCGTACAATTACCAATTTCTGATCCATTTTTTAAAAATCTTACTGCCAGCAACTGAATAATAATAATAATAATATAGGCAGTATATACACTCAGTTGAAAAGCCATAAATTGTTGCACACCAGCATGCTTTCCTCATTTTTTTTTTTTACATGAAATCAAATTTAAAACTTTAAGCTGCCTGATTAATTTCGTAGCTTGAAATTCCTCCTCTCAATCCTTGAAAATTTCAGAGGGAGGGAAGCGTTGATAAATTTTCCTGGCTATAGGAAGGTAAGTATTAAAGAAGTACCATTTTATTAAAAAAAAAATAAAAATAAAAAATTCTCATTTTTATTCATATTTAAAAAAAGACTTAAGTGCATGTATATATGTCTGTATCTATGTATACTACATACACAGAATCATAGAATAGTTGGGGTCGGAAAGGACCTTAAGATCATTTAGTTCCAACCACCCTGCCATGGGCAGGGACACCTCACACTAAACCAGGTCACTCAAGGCTCTGTCCAACCTGGCCTTGAACACCACCAGGGATGAAGCATTCACAGCTTCCCTGGGCAACCCATTCCAGT